>PVKS010037447.1:0-18640 GCA_004027875.1 Aplodontia rufa | reverse complement strand
TGGATAACAAAGTTTATATCCATTGATTGCTAATGTTTTGATAATGTTTCCCCCTCAACTGTATTTCTATATACTTCTAATAAAAAAAATAATTTTTCATCCAGGACTCTATCTGTGGACTTCTTTTCTGGGGAGTTGTGGGACTGAGGAGATGAATTGCTTCCCTTTTTCTTCATTTTTGCAGCTGGGGAGTGGGGCATGTGGGTCCTCTTTGGTTATTTTTCTTTGGGGATGTTGATGAGTTGTGGGGTATTTATCTCTTTGGTAACTTGGGTTGGATGCAATTTGGGAAGTTGAGATTAACCACGGGCTTCCCAATCTGTGGTTGATTACTGGCCTTTGCAATTTCTAACACCCCACAAAATAAGGCAAAAGAGACAGTATGAACAACCAATGGATACAATAGATAGTGTTAACCTAGTTACTTTCTTCCTCTGAAACTGTTACCATTTTAATTACTACCTATGAGCGGAATGGTACGATTCGTAACCATCTTTGGTTATGACACTATTAACCGTCAGACTATAACTGGATTAAAAGCAACCAAGCATTATCAAATTTGCCATTCACATTGGATTCCCATTAATGCCCTTGATCAGGATGAACAGACAATGCAGTTAGTTAAATCATACAATAAATAGCGTTGAACTGGTTAATCTGTTCCTTTTGTTGTCGAAGCACTATTAGTTATCACCCATGGAAAGAAAGATGTGATTAGCAATTATCTACAGATGGAGCAAATTGATGTTAATCTTACAAACATCTGATAGTAAAGAACTGAGTTAGGAAGGCAGACAGTCTTGTGATTATGAAGACAAAACAGAGAGCAGAATGAGCGTATATATCCTGTAAGAATATTCTGAGTATCAAAAATAAAAAATAAACAGAATCTACAAAAGAATAAAAAGGAGAGAGAGAGGGAGAGAGAGAGAGACAGAGAGAGAGAGAGAGAGACTGGAGGAATCATGTTGCAGGTGGCTGTGAAAGTTGGAAGAATAGGGTTTGGCAATTGCCAGAGAATAGGAAAAGAGTGGGTAAGAGATAAATGGACTCCTAGGGGGCTTACAGCTTTGGCCTCGGGTGGTGTGGTCAGTACTAATATTTACAATGAAGCAAGTGTTCAAGGGAAAAGTAAGTAAACAGTAAGTAGAAAGAAGAAAGAGGTCCACAGTAACAACACTTACTACACTCAGACACACAGGATATCCTGTCTGGTGTCCATGAGTCCCAGGTACTTCTGGTCTTTGGCGGCCTAACAACTTGCTGGTCTATCTATAGATTTTACCAGCCTGCCTCATGTCCCCTAGTAGGAGAAGAGTGAGTCTTCAGGTGTGAGGTCCAGAAGGAGTCCTGAAGAAGCTCCTGGACCCCTTGCTATGCCAGGCCTCTCTTTCCAGTGCTGCCTGTCCCCTCAACCCTCTGTGGGAAGCAGGGATGGTGGAGCCTCCATCCAGTTCCTGGGACCAAAGATGCCCTTGTGCTGTGACTGACTCCCTCCTTCTGGTGCCACCATTGGCTCAGCAGCTCTTGTTGCTGGAGTGGTTTAAAGTAGGGAAGGGGCGCTCCCTTGGCTGTTGACATTGGTGGGGACCCAGCAGATGGATTACCCATACACTGCTGGTGTAGAAGCATCTGGAGTTGCCACAGCAACTATGCTTAGATCTGGGAAGAAAAGTTAGCCAATGTGAGTGACGCCTGTCCCTTAATTGGAGGCCCAGAAATATGAACTCTGGGCCACCTTTTGCTAGGGGGACACAATGTCCCCTACTGTGTGTGGTATGTGTACCCTCTGTCCTGGGGTACAGTGTGCTTTCCTCTTCCACCTTTCAGATGTTTCCTTGGCTGTTCCTTGCATTCTTTCCAAGGTTTATAATTGCCCTTAGTAAGGAGGAGCATCAAGAAAGAGTCTATCTTGTCCTGGTCAGAAGTTCAAACTTTCAAAAGTACTTTTCCTATAATCAGCAAAATCCATACTTTTAAAGTTTTATTGAGGCACAACTGACATGTGCAAAAATTGCACGTATTTAATGTGTACATTTTGATGAGCTTGGAAATATGCATGCAATCCTGAAACCATCACCACAATCAAAATGCTAAATGTATCCGTCACATTTGTCACTTCCCAAAATTTTGTCCTCTAATATTGATTGAGTGTGTGTGTGTGTGTGTGTGTGTGTGTACGTGTATGTGTTGGGGGCTGGGAGAAGTAAGAATGCTTCATGTAAGATTTTTCCTCTTAATATATTTTAAAGTGCACAATAACATATTGTTAACTATAGGTACCATGTAAAATTTTTCTTAAAAAATCGGAATGTGGGAGGGAGTTGAGGAGGCCTTTGCAAGAGAAAAAAGAACACAAAATGGTTTTCGTTACACAGTCTTCTCTAGGGTGCTTGGTCTGGATACTGGCTGTGTTCTAGAGATTCCATTTCCATAAAAGCAAACTCTGCACTTTGCCCTTCTCAAAGGTTTTAAAGAGCCCCGTTTTGGATGCAGTCTGATGGAATTTTCTGTGACCACTCTTGAGTCTAGGACATCATTTTTAAATGCTTGCTGCTGCATTCACAGGAGTGAGGCATTTGGCTGAGGCCACACAGCTAGTGTGTGGCAGACTGATTTGAACCCAAGGCCAAGGCTGACGTCACACTGCAGTGTTCACTGAGGCCAAAGAAAATGTTCACTGCAATCAATGGATCCCTCAGTTACCTGCTTCCCTGCTTTCTCATTTTGAATTTTCTTATGTCAGGTTTTGTAAAAGTTAGCCCATCTCTAATAAAGCATGTTAATTGTGCAACTTTTTGAAGCGGGGAACTGTGTCTTTCTGGAAGAGATAGGGAAGGACTTGTCAGGAGGGTTTCTCTACTGAGCATGCTCCATGCTTGTTTCTTAAACAGTTAACTTCAGAGTCCCATCTGGACAGGTCCAGAGAACAACAACACACCTAGAAAAGAGAGAGCAAAGCTTCATGCTGTGAAAATGGGAAGAAGCAGCAGAAATTGGATTTCTCAGCTTGAATTTCTCCCCTGACTCAGGTTAAAAGAACCAGGTTAAAAACCAAGAATTCACAGCGTGAAAAGCCACCTAGGAAACAGTGTCCAGCTTGGGTAACTCCTGGACTTTGGGTCATGTCTGAGCACACATTCAGACCACAGCAAGGCAGATGACCCTGCCCCATCCTCTCAGTTCATGCTCATCGTCAAACCCACCCTGTCATTTTGCCCACCCCCCCAAAAAAAAAAACAACTCAGGGTCTTACATGGAATTTAACGCATCAATTTTTAACCTCATTTTAGTTTAGACTAGATAAATATTTTTTTGCCCTATGCTTTTCTAGGGGTTGATTTTTTATAAACGATTAGAAAGAAAGAAAAAATCCAAAGTTAATTGCCTGTTGGAAACATTTTTGCAAGCAACAATTAACTGGATTGTCAGCACTGCATGAAGTAAGAATGATCACCCTCATTTCAGAGAAGAGGTAGATACATGAATGCTAACTGAGAGCAGAGCAGGGGGCAGGACTCTTGGCAGGTGCATCCGAAAAGAGACCAGCTTACTCATGAATCAGCCCCACAGCCCTGGGGCTCCTCCAAAGGGCTCCCATCCTCTGAGCCACATTCTCTAGAAAATCTGAGCCTAGAGATCAAGGCTTTTCTCAAGAAAATTTAAAGGTCTGGATAAATTCCTAGTTACCTATGATTCTATTAACTGAAATTCTGCAGACACCAAAAAGAATACAGGAGGGAAGGAAGAAAGGACAGAGAAAGGAACGAAAGGGTAACTAGATCTTAGATAAACTCATGAAGTGAGTCAAAAGGTAGTTTCTGGTCATCACTGTCCACTCTTGCTCGAAACCTGCACTGGTACTACAGATAATTGCATTGGTGAGTCAGTGCTGAGTGGAGAGAGATCCAGGTACCCAGTCCCCCTTCTGAGTCTTCTAGCACTGGTTCAGCCATTTGGAAGCTCTTTTCTATGTTTCTGAGTGCCTCAGAGCTGGATTTTGTCCCCACAAGATGTCAGCATCTTGTCCCCACTCCACATAAGGAGGAGTGAAGGGTACTGAAAGTGGAGACAAGTTATTTATAGAACCCAAGGAGCAGAGGCATGAGAAGTGCAAACCCAAAATAAGAATCTCATCAGATTCTTACAGGCACTATTCAAACCCAGGAGTGGCAGCATGTCCCTTTGTGATTCAGGGGAGATGTCTGTGTGAGTGTGGTTTGTGCATTCCTGTTTCATTTTCCTGATCAAACAGGAAGGGTCTGATCACACCTTGGGCTCTGTGCCTGCTCTCTGTGCTTCAACTTTTGTGTCCTCCTGGAAAAGATGGAATCAGCTACAGTGACCCTGCCTCACTCTGGCTTCATGACCTTTTCTCTTTATTCTTGGTTTTATCACTAGTTACTTCAATACCATCCAAGTTGGCAGAAACATGTTCAGCAATTGCTATGTGGAAGGGTTCCCCAGAAAAACACGATAAGGTTGGTCTCCTCATGGGAATCACAGGCAGCTGAAGAGGCGGAAAGCTGGCTTGGCCATAGCACGCAGCAGGGCAGAGAGTGAACTCTTCTGTCTGGAAGCCTTGCTAGAGAGGAGGCATGGAAAGTGTGCTTGGCTGAGTCTCTGAGTCAAAGGCAAAGAATGATGACATAGACATGTTTCTTTGTATTGCATGCAAAAGTAACATCATGTGTACAGGTATAGGCATTCCGGGCATTTGTAAGCAATGAGGCTGTCTCTGTATGATGTTAAACCGAGTCCAGTTTTCACTCATCTGTGAAAATTATCTGAAATGCTGCTCTGAACACAGTGGTTCAGGTTACCCTGCAAGGCATTCTGGTCTACAGAAGAAGTCAATTATAAATCTATTTTTCTATTGGATTGCCACGGTTGTCCCTGGGTAGTATAGGGAACTGTTCACTTTGAGGAATAGTGAGGTCAGATATGTGTGAAGGGCAATGAGAGGAAGATGAAAGGGAGGGGAGAGTGGGGACAGAACTGTGGAGAATCTTGGTAACATCAGGAGGTGTTGAACTTCAAGTAATTGGAGAACCATTGCTACTTTAAGCCAGCTGGAAGTCTATTGCATCAGCTTTGAGAGCAGGTGATAAGAGCTTCAACAGGGCTTTATCACTCAGGGTGAAAAGGACACAAATAATGGTTGAAACAGTGCAGAAGTCTAAAGGAAAAGACTGTAATTCTGAAATCAGCTCTGTTGCTAACTAATCACGTTCAAAGCAAAGTATTGAACCTCTGATTCTCTAGAACCTCAACTTTTAAGGGAATATTAGAGCAGACAGTTGAATGTTTTGCTCCCTAGAATCCATACACTTTTTCCTATGATTTGGAGACTTTCAGGTTGAAGGTAGGGCCAGATATTCCCTCAGCCTGTCAGCTAGCAACTGAGTGTTCCCATGTGACCTGGATTCGATCCAGCCCCAATCCCGCCTGGGTCTCTGAATTTTGCGGAGAGATGCAAGTCTGGAAGAGCTGGGGAATTCCTCAGAGCAGCAGTGGTGTGGATAATCCATAGCACCAGAGACTTATGCTCAGCTCCCCAGCATTGATATCAAATGTCCAGGGTCCTCTGTTCTATGACCTATATTAGTGTACTGCCTACCAGCCCACCTAATTTCCTGCTCCTGCTGCAAGCATGGCTCTCCATCCTCCCTAGTCATTTTGTGGGCAGCTACCCAATAGCTTTCTTTCCTTCTTCATCAGGTACACTCACCCACTTACTGTTGCTACTTGGAACTAAGAACTTTGACAAATGCAGAATACAGAAGATAAATATGTGTTATTCATGAAGTCATTTTATAAATGGTGGGCTACTTTTGTGGGCTAAAGGAAAGTTCAGCCTCTAAATCTTGGACATTTCAAACAAGAGTGATTTGATTTAAAACAGGAAAAGTTTTGGGCTGGAACAGTGGCTTAGGGGTAGAGCAGCTTGCATGGCAAGCATGGAGACCCAATTCAAACCCCAGCACCACATTTATGCACAAGAACCTGGATTCAAACCTCAGCACCATGTACACAACTAAGTGTCAGAAAAATAAAAAACATGAAAAATTAAATAAAATTGATTCTTACTCTCTCACTGTTCTCTCTCTCTCTTTCTTTCTCTCTCTCATTATTCCTATCTCTATCACTGTTTTTGTTTTTCAACAAAAGAAGGAGCAGTTTGTAAGAGTTGCTGGGGAGTTTGATAGAATTGATCGAAGATAGGCTGCATTTGAGTTACCCCTGGGACACCATTCAGGCAAAAGGAAAAACTGATGCATTAATCAGGATTGATTAGAATGTGACCCAATGTTCCAATAAAGTTTATCCTTTACCCATGGCAGGAAGAGAACATAAGGTAGTGAAAACATTGGGCAGCATCCTCCCCCTCTGCAAGAATGATGGGGAACACATGGTGAATTCCTCCCAGATGACATGGAAAGGGGAATTTTTTTTTTTGCTTGACAGCGGAGACACCTGACAAATACTGCCTCAGCCAGAGCAGCAATGCTGACGTCAACAGTGTTAATTCATACTGACAGCATGCACTCTTCATACGATGTCATGGAAATGCCACTTTACCTCCCCAAGCACGGCCCCCAGTCTAATCATGAGAAAATCCTCATTCAAAGCCCAACTTTCTACAGAAAGTCTAAGCAGACTTCTCAAAAATAGAGGAAAGTAATTTTGGTGATGAGATTACTTAAGATTTACTTCTTAACAATTTTTTAAGTATTCAATACAGTAGTGTGAACTATAGGAACCATTGCTCAGAACATGTCTATGATTTCTTCATCTCGTGTAACTGAACACCTTTAGACTAATAATTCCTGCATTTCCATCTCCCTCCACATCTTAGCAAACTTCATTTATCATCATCATCATCAAAAGAGGGAAACTTTGGGAGGTGATAGATGTATTTATAAATTGTGGAGCTGATTTTACAGCATATACTTAACTCCAAACTCGTCAAGTTATATACATTACATATGTACAGCTTTTATGTCAATTAGACTTCTTTATAGTAGTTTACAAAAGATAAGGGAAGTCAGAGAAACTGTCACAGTCAAGAAAAGTCTAAAGAGACAATGCCTAAATATAATGTTTTATCCTGAATGAGATTTTGGAACAATAAATAGGACACTAGGTAAAAATTTTAAAAATCCAAATGTTGTATGTACTTTAGTTAATAACAATAAGCTTATACTGAATTGGCAACTGTGACAAATGTACATGCAAATAAGATGTCAACAACAGGAGACCTTGCGTAAGGAGTATGTGGACACTCTCTGCACCATTGTCACAATATTATAGAAATTTCCCAATATTTCAAAATTCAAGAATGAAAACTGAATTTTAAACACTTTGGTTAACTGAACCCTGTCACTTTACTTCACATTACTTGGGCCAGAGCTATCTCCATGGTTCTACCTATCCTAACAGCAAGGGCCTTGGAAGTGTCTTCCTGTGTGCCCAGGCAACCCGGAGATGGATGAGCAGGTCCAATGGGTGGATCTTGCAGACAAGTTCAATGCAAAAGAACAATGAGATGGAAAGGTGTGGACAAGATGGATTCTCTCTCCACTGTGCAATGGCATGAGATAAAGACTGAGAACAGAGCCTTGGAATACTTAAGGCTGACTAAAGAAGTTCTGCCAGTGAGCTGTCTGCTAAAGGGCACCCAGAGAAGGAGAAGAAATAAGGATCCAGGTCCAGGGAACCTAGGGAAAGGCAAAGGAGAGGGAGGAAACATATGCTTGTATGCAGAAGACCCCCTTGGAGAACTGACTTCAGGAGACAGCTAGGTGCTGGTGCCATTTTCAGAGATGGGGAAAGTACATGGGAGGAAATGGAATAGAGTTTGCAAATATACATTTCAGCAAATAGGAATAAAGGGAGACAAGAGAGAAAGTACAGTAGCTGAAGGAGAAAGCTGTCAGAGCATTGTATGCAAGGGCTCATAAAGTTGATCATGGAGTGAGAAAGCCTTCAATTCTTCCTGTTTAAAATGACAGTTGTGCTCTTGACCTCACCTTCTCTAGTTTCCCTCTAAAAGGATGAGTCAAGGGTAAGAATTGATGTGGGCAAAGTTTCTTTCTTGCTTTCTTTCTTTTTTTTTTTTTTTTTTTTTTTTTGGTTCTGACTCAAAACTGCAGACAACACAAACAAAAAGTCGACAATTGAGATTGCATCAAACTATAATACGTAAGCACAACCAAAGAAGCAATTCACTGAGTGAAAAGGCACCCTGCAGACTGGAGATAACATTCACAACCATGTGCCTCACAGAGGATTTCCACCAACATGTAAGTCACATGACTCAATAAAAAATGCCTAAATAAATCTGATTGAAAATGGGCAAAGGAACTGAATAGATAGTTCTCAAAAGAAGCCCAACAGGTGGCCAAAAGGTACACGAAAAGGTGGCCAACATCCCTAATCATCAGAGAAATGCAAATCAAAACTAACAAGACATCAGGCTGCATCTTTTAGAATAGAGACTAAAGAAAATAAGGGCTGGTGATGATGTGGAGAAAAGGGAACCCTTGCACATTGTTGGTGAGCATGTGAATTACTGCAGCCATTGTGGCAGATGGTATGGATTTTCCTCAAAAAATTAATAACAAAACTACCGTACAACCCAACATTCCCACTTCCAGGTATGTATTAAAAAAAATGAAATCATTATCTTTTCATTTTTCCTTTTTTTTTTAAGACAGAGGGACAGTGAGAGAGAGAGAGAGAAAAAGAGAGAATCAATTTTATTCAGTTTTTCATGTGACTTTTCATTGCCCCAACACTTGGTTGTGTATGTGGTGTTGGGGCTCAAACCTGCATCCTTGCACATGCCAGGCGAGCACTGTAACCACTAAGCCGCTACTCCAGCCCCTGAAATCAGTATCTTAAAGAGAAATCTGCACTCCCATGCTCATTGCAATATTACTTACAGTAGTCAAGGTGATCAATCAGGGTCCATTGATAGATGAATGAATGAAGAAAATGTAATATATGCCCAAAGTGGCATACTAGTCACCCAGGAAGAAGAAGAGAGACAGAGGAAAAGAAGGGAAGATGAAAGGAAGGAAGGAAGGGAGGGAGGAAGGGAGGAAGAGATGTGGCTGTCATTTGAGATAACATGGATGAATCTGGACACCATTATGCTTAGAGAAAACCAGGCACAAAAAGACAGATACTGCCTGAAAACATTTATTTCTTTTTTCAGTATCAAAACTCCAATTTTTAAAAAATTTGTTCAACATAGTCTTAAAAATTGGAAGGAATCAATGTTACATATTTATGCATATATAGGTATTGACAAAGTAAGTTAAGGCTGATCCTAGTAGAGGATCTCCCCCAACCCTTCATCCATTCCCTAATTTCATGTCACTTCTGTAATACTCCCAAGCTATAGATAGAAATGAGCATATATGTGTATATTAGTTTTTGAAATTTCTCCTTTTCTCTGCCTGCCTGTGTATAGTTTGTCTTCTCATTGGAGTTGAGAGTTTCCAACTGTATTCATAAACCACCTTTTCCCTCCCTCCCCACCTTCCCACCCTTCTCTGCCACTCTTCTAGTTATGGCTTTCCCAGCTTATGTGAAATTTCAATTTTGGTTGGTTTATTAATCAAACTTATCTAACTTTCATCCTATCTTAGGTTTTATTATAGCTTCCAAATAACAGAGAAAATATTCAGCTCTTAAGTCTGTTTTCTGGATATGATTTTTTTCCATTTCCATCCATTTAGCTACAAATGCCATGATATCATCCTCTCTAATAGCACAGTAGAACTCCATCACATGTGTATACATATATCACAGTTTGTGAATCCATCCATCCAGCAAGCGGCATCTGGGTTGATTCCATAGTTTAGTTATTAAAAATTAAGCTGATATAAACATTGATGTAGTTGTGCCTCTGCAATATGCTGATTCTATCACTATTGGGAGAATACATAGCAAAAAATCAAATTGTACACATTAAATATATATAATATTTATTTGTTAATTGTGCTTCAATAAAGCAGAATAAATAATGAAAATTGATTTGTTCAAGAAATTTAAGTCAGTTTAAAAAAAGAAAGAGTGGAAGAACATTAAATATTGGGAACAGAAATAAAAGGCAGAAGTGTACATAATTTTGGGTGGTAGCAATGATGTAATATTAAGCAGTAAAGAAGGTTTTTATTTAGGGAAGTTGGGGTAACACAGAGCTACCACATTGCGCATATAAATGACACTATCTAGATTTGTACAATTGGTAACCTGTGCAGTTGAACACAGTGGTCTCAATCATGCAAATAGATTCAAAATAACAATTGCAGAAGGTATTCCAAGATGGCAAGCTGCAAGGAGCCTGCTTCTCATTTGGCTCTATGACCAGATGAACAAACTCCTGGACAGTTCCATTGCTATGAGGTGCAGTCAGGGGAAAATCATCACAGGAACTCAGCGCTAGACAGGGGACATTTTTGGAGGTTCAGAGATAGAGTGCAGCAAGTGGAAAAGAGGGATTGTATCCGTCCCAGCTGGAACATGGTGGCTGCATTTGCCATCACTCCCAATCATCAAGGGAGTAGGGCAAGAGCTGAACCATAACGTGTGATCCAATCTGCCACAGAGAAGCTGAGATCTAAAAGGAGCTGTGTCTCAACTAGAGACACTCCTACTGTGCTTCCACTTTGAAAGTGGAAAACAGTGTCACTCAGCTGCCTGCAAATGGGAAAAAATCAGGAGTCTTTTTGACAGTCTTTCCGGTGGGAGGGATTCAACAGTACAGAGCAGGTTACTCCTCAGTTCTCCCAGGAGCCAGCCACAGTTCAGAAGCTGAACTGAGAACAGGAGGCAAGTGACAAACCTAGCCTTCACTTAGCTCAGGGGTTTGTGGAGTGCAGGAGAGCCTTGTTCAGCCCTGTCCACCTCTACCCTGAGCTGGAAAGCTCATGTGATAAGCTAAGGTGGGATAGGAGCACTAAAGAGACCAGTCTGAGTTCAGAAAACCTGCAGGGACCATTAGAGCAAACAGCAGAGGGAGGACTGATATACTTTCAACCCACTTCACATAAAAGCTGAAAGTATCTAGAGTATCAGATCCCCACGGAGGCAGACAAAGTTCAGCCCTCTGGGCATTCCTTAATCTGATCTCTTCAGGGAAATCTCCACCCAGAAAGCCCAGATGACCAAGCTAGAAACCCAGTTGCCTACTGGAGATGTTAACTGTCTGCCTGAGTTTTATTAGTGGGGTTTCTCAGTCTGGAATAATGTGAATGGCATAAGGAACATTCTCAAATAGTTAAAGAACATTTTTCCCATAAGAAAATAGAGTCAGATATGCTGATCCAGAAAGCTTATATGACACCCCATAGGCCTAATCAAATGAGAAACTCACCAAGTAATGTCATACTCAAAATGTACAATACGGAACTTAAGAATATTAAAAGATGCAAGGGAGAAATGCCAAATCACATTCAGAGGTAAACCAATAAGGATCTCCTTTGACTTTTCAGTTCAGATTCTGGAAGCAAGATCCTGGAAGGAGATCTTTCAATGTCTGAATGACCACAACATGCAACCAAGAATACTATACTTAGCAAAACTCAGCTTCAAATTTGAGGGGGAAATAAGAACTTTTCATGATAAGATCAGACTTGCAGCATTCATGAACAGAAAATCAGCATTACGAAGACCCACCTTACAGCCAATGATATCCACAGATTGAGGGTGTAAGGAAAGAAAAATATCCACCAGGTATATGGCCAAGAAAGCAAGGTGGTATTGCAATACTTCTATCTGACAAAGTAGATTTCAACCATAAACTATTCAGAAGAGATGAAGAAGGCCACTACAAAAAAAGGGAAAAATGGAATTGGAAGATATAACCATAGTAAATACATACTCTCAAAACACCAATGCTCCCAAATGTGTGAATAAATTAATCCATGACATAAAACTACTTGTGGACATCAACACAATAATATTGGGTGATTTCGACACTGCTCTATCACTAATATACAGATTCTCAAAGCAAATAATAATAATATAAAAAGATCTCCAGCACAAACAGTTCCATGAATTGAATGGACTTAAAAGACATATACAGAATATTTCACCCCAAATCAGCTGAATATATATCTTTTTCTCAACACATGGATCCTTCCCCAAATAGATCATATTCTAATTCACAAAGGAAATCTCAGCAAATATAAAAAAGTAGATATTATTTCATGTACCCTATCAGACCATGATGCCATGACCCTAGCAATTAACAGCAAAAAATATAACAGAAAACAAACATGTACATGGAGAATGAATAATACCCTATTAAATGAAGAATGGATCCAAGAAGACATGAGAGCAGAAATTAAGAAATTCTTGAAAGAGAATGTGAATGAAAACACAGCATATCAAAATCTCTGGGATATCATGAAAGCATTCCTAAGGGGAAAATTCATAGCACTAAGTGTCCACATTAAAAATAAAGAGCAATCCCAAATAAAGAAGATTATGCTCCACCTCAAATCCCTACAAAAGGAAGAACAATCTAATCCTAAGACAGCAGAAGACAGAAAATAATCAAGATCAGAAATGATACTAAAAGAAGGAGGAAAGTGAAATCAATATAATCACCAATGAAAAGGGAGTAATCACCATTGACCTCATGGAAATCCAATGCATTATAAGAACAAATTTTGAAAAACTAACATCCTATAAATTAGAGGACATAGACAATAATTAGAAGACATAGACAAATTTCTAGACACATACAACAAGCCCAAATTGACACAGGACAATACGGAAATCCTAAACAGCCCAATAACAGGCACTGAAATCCATATAGCAATTAAAAGCCTTACAAAGAAGAAAAGCCCAGGACCTGAAGGATTTCACATTAAGTATTATGACACATACATGGAGGAGTTAACACCTCTCCTAATTAAACTTTTCCAAGAAGTTGAAAAGGAAGGAACTCTCCTAAGCACTTTTTATGAGGCAACCATAACTCTGATTCCAAAACCCAACAAAGACACATAAAAAAGAAAGAAAGAAAACTACAGACTAATATCCCTGGTGAATATTGATGCAGAAATCCTTAAGAATATTCTAACAAACTGTATTCAAAAACACATCAAGAAGATAATTCACCATGATCAAGTGGACTTCATTCTAGGTATGCAAGACTGGTTCAACATACACAAATCAATAAATGTGATTCATCACTTGAACAGAACTAAGGACAAAAACCATATGATCATCTCAATTGATGGAGAAAAGGCCTTTGATAAATTTCAGCAGCCATTTATGCTCAAAACTCTAGAGATGATAGGGATCAAAGGAACTTATCTTAACTAAGTAAAGGCCAAATATGACAAACCCATAGCTAGTATAATACTAAATAGAGAAAAGCTGAAAGCATTTCCACTAAACAAGAAAAAGCTGTCAGCTCTCACCACTTTTGTTCAATTTAGTTTTTGAGACACTAGTCAGAGCAATCAGGAAAGAGAAGGAAATCAAAAGGATAAGAATAGGAAGGGAGAAAGTCAAACTATCCCTTTTTGCTGACAATATGATTTTATATCTGGAAGATCCACAAAACTCCACCAGAGAACTGCTTGAGTTTATAAACAGATTTAGCAAAGTGGCAGGCTACAAGTTCAATACCATAAATCAACAGCTTTCCTATACACTCTCATTAAAGGGCAGAAGACAAAATCAGGAAATTGGTCCCATTAACAATATTCTCAAAAAGAGCAAAATATTCAGGAATTAATTATGTTTATAATATCTCTACAAAGAAATCAAAGAAGACATGAGAAGACGGAAAGACATTCCATGCTCTTGGTTAGGCAAAGGTCATATAATTTAAATGGCCATTCTGTCAAAAGTCCTATATAAATTCAATGCAATCCCCATCAAGATATTGATGTCACTCTTTACAATATAGAAAAAGCAATTCTCAAATTCATTTGGAACAACAAGAAACCCAGAATAGCCAAAACATTACTAAGCAAGAAAGACAAACAGGGGGTTTCACAATACCAGATATACTATATATACTATATACTATAGACCTGTAATGACAAAAACAGTATGGTATTGGTATCAAAATAGGAATGAAGATCAATGGAATCAAATAGAAAACTCTGAGACAGACCCACAAATCTTTAAAAAGCTGATCTTTGACAAAAGGGGTCAAAATATATCATAGAGGAATGACAGCCTATTCCACAAATGGTGCTGGACAAACTGGGGAGGCTTTTGCAGGAAGTTGAAATTATATCCTTATCTCTCACCTTGTATTAAATCAAATCAAATTGGAGGAACTAGGAATTAAATCAGCTACCATACAACTGCTAGAAGAAAAGTTGGTAGCAATCCTCCAGCATTTGGTAGAATGTAATGATTTTTTCAATAAGACTCCTAAAGTGAAAAAATTATAGTAAAACATCAATGAGTGTCATTAAACTAAAAAGTTTCTGCACAGCCAAGAAATTGGTCAAAATTGTGATGAGACATCCTACAGACTGGGATATAATCATGGTCTGTGATTCTTCTAACAGGGGACTATTATCCAAAATTTATAAAGAACTCAAAAAACGTAATACCCAAAACACAAACAATCCAATCAATAATTGGTCCAAAGAGCTAAATAGAAACTTCTCAACATGGGAAATTGAGCATGCCAATGAATACATGAGAAAGTATTCTAAATCAAAGTAAACAGAAATACAAACAAAAGTACATGTATGCATGAATATGTAACACCAGTTTGCTCCAATATGTAAGCCTTTGTTGAATTAATTAAAAAAATACTACATTAAGATTTTACCTCACTCTAGTCAGATTGGCAAAGATGAAGAATATAAATAGTTACAGATGCTGGAAGGGTTGTGGGGAGATAGGTACATTAGAACTCTGTTGGTGGAACTGCAGACTGGTACAGCTGCTCTGGAAAGCAGTGTGGACAATCCTCAAAAAACTAGGAATGGATCCACTATACAATCTAGCTATCCCTCTTCTGGGTATATTCCCAGAGGAGTTAGAATCAGCATATTATGGCAACACAGCAAAATCTGTGTTCATAGCAGCTCAATTTACAATAGTTAAATTATGGAATCAACCCAGATGCCCCTCATTGGATAAATGGATCCAAAAGTTGGTGTATATATATGTACAATGCAGTTCCATTCAGCATTTAGAAACAACAATATTGTGACCTTTGAAGGTAAATGAATGCCTATGGAAGAAATAATGCTGAGCAAAGTAAAGTTCATTCAAGGGTTGAATGTTTTCACTCATTTGTAGAGTCTGGTGTTAAACCCAGTCTTGGGTGAAAAGTAGTAAAACTTATGTATTATACTGAGCAAAGACATAACAACACATAATCTATGACTACCATAATATATGTGGGTGGGGAAGGGGACAAGTGGGGGAGGGGAAAGGGAAGGAGAATAGGGTAGGATCTAGGAATACAATCAACAATGTCACAAACTCTTTACCCCCCTGAGAATCCAATAATACTTTCGCTATCATTTAATTATGGAAAATTCACAATCTAAGCATTTATATTGGTTGTAGGGGTGAAAAAGAGACTAGGGTGTGGGCAATGTGGGGGTAATTCTGGTTTAAGAACATATGCCTATCATATTATAACTTTATATGCATTTATTATTGTACAATAACTCAACTGCTTAAGGAAAAAATTTAAAAAAAAACAATTGGATTTGTTCCAGCTAGCGAAACAAAGGAAAGAGAGAGTGGCTCAAAACATTCAAGCCTTGGGGATATTCTAGTTGCCAATGATTGGCAGCATATTGTGACATAAATTAATATGAAATATAAAATAGAAGTACGATATTTCCACATATTTTCCAGAATATGCAAACAATATGGGAAAACATAAGTCAGATGAAAACAAAAATACCTAGGAGGCAGGATTCCTAATAAATTTAATTCTCTGTTCTATGCTTTCCTATATTTTGTGATGTTTACAAAGAACCAACATCATTTTAATACAATAATAAATATTAGTAGAGTGATCACTAAAAAGTCCATCAACAGAAAAAAGCAATTTGTAAACTTTAGTTATAAATATCTATATTTATAAAATATATTCATTGGAATATTAATAACTAAACTATATCATTAATAACATCATTTATAAATATAGCTATTAAAATATTAATGGATGGAATAAAATGTAACTGGGATGTATAAAGGAAATTATGAGGTTCTTGCAGCTCATCCAGAGCACAGAACAGAGAGATAGGCAAAGGGAGGACATCAAGGACATCAAGGGCCTCCAGTGTGTGTCTAGTGGGAATGTCAGAGATGGAAAATTTGGAACAAGGTAGAAAACTAGTCAAAACTGAATGAAACATAAACCCTTCGGTAGAAAACTTGTGCTTAATTCTTAAAAGAACAATTGAAATTAATACTCATCTAGATAAATCTAAGTGAAAGACATAATGCAAAAGCAAAAGAGGAAATTGGCAGGCTATGCGAGAGAGAGCAGATTACTAACAAAGATATGACTACAGACTAATATTAACTATGTCATCATCAAAGAAAGATCAGTTTCAAGTTCCAAAAGGAAAGTATCTTTCAAACACATATGCTTTAGTTTAAAATGCAATTTAAGAATAAGCCATGGAAAAAGAGGTAAAGGAATCAAGAACACAATGCATGAATAAATTATTGATTAAAATGCAAAATAAGACTAAGGGTAGAGTGTTTGCCTAGCAGGTGAGGGCCTGGGTTCCTTCCCCAGGACACACAGAAAGCAAGCCAGCCAGCCAACCTGTGAGATGTTGGGCTGAGCATGGACTAACTTGATAAGAGATGCCCCTGGCATGCAGTCCTAGGAATATACTCACTGATAACTCAGTATGAAGACTGGAGAAAGAAACCCTCCTGCCTTTAATAGGAGATGAAAAGGGCAATTATTGTGTAATCAAACCCAGAGCATTCTCTATAAGGAAGGCCTACTATCTGGGAACTGACTTTCCAGAGTTTGTCCCAGCTAGGGAAAGAGCTTTCTTCCCATTCCTACTTTCTCTAGGCTGACCCTTTCTCCTCATCAAAGGAGGAGAAATATAACATAAACCTAGAAAAACACTTCCGGGCACTCACAGCCTAGAGAAACAAGGCAAATAATACACTGAAAGTGAGTCATGACATAATAGAAAGCTTCCCCTTCCTCAGACATTTCCACCAAATCAGCCTGGTCCCAGCAACAGAGGGTGACAGCTGAAAGAATTACAGGATGCAGGGGGCTGAAAGGAGAAAGACACAGAGAGACAAAGGAGTTAAAATCAAGAAAACCAAGCAATTTAGAAGCCTTGGTGTTTACAAGAAACACTAAACACAGCCTGACTCCTAGTCAGATTAACACAGAGCTTCACGTACTTAGCACAACATGCCTAGTTCCCAACAGGAGCATGAGAAATAATGATAAAATAAAAGGGAAGAAAAGAAACAAACCCAGTTTCAGATTAAGACTCGCTATGACGCAGAGGTGGAAATTATCAGAGAATTTAAAGTAATTATAATTAATATGTTAAAGGTTCTAGTAGAAAAAGTAAACAATACGCAAGAATGCATAATTAATATGTGAGCTACAACTCTAGGACCGCATTAAAGGAAAGTGCCAATAAGAAAGGAAAAAAGGTGGTTCTGATTTCTGATGTGATGCCTTGAGCTCCCTACTCCCTGGAGCCATGCCTGCCATGATCTATAGCTTCATCTCAAGCCCTGAGGAATGGAGCCAGCCTTCTCTGGACATACACCTCTGAAATGATTACTACCACTGGTATCCACGTTGGGAAGTGCTCCGGCCAATTGTATGTGATCCACTCTGCATTTTTGTTTTATTACTGAGAATTTTGTCTTTTATGATATGTGTCATAATTGTTTTGATAGTACAGCCTTATTTTCCAAATATTTTATTGGGAAAACAGATCATATTTACTCCTGAGTTATCTGAAAGAGAGAAAGGAAAGAAAGAAAAAGAGGGAAAAAAAACAAGAGGGAACAGAGGAACCCGTAAAGATGAAAGAAGAAAAGGAAATGGATGAGGAAGAGCAAGAGCATGAAGAAAAGGAAGAGGAAGAGGAAAAAAAGAAATTCAGGAGGAGGGAGATGATTTATGACCAACATAAAAGTAAAGTACAACATTCTAAAAATGCCAAAACAAAATTTTAAAACACTGAGATTTAACAAGAAAGAAAATATACAAACTATTATTGCCATATTTTCATCTTCTCTCTTTCTATATTAATTCATCAAATTTAAATTTGAAAAATAACAACAAGAAATTGCAAGCAAAAATTATGTATAGGAATTATTAAGACAAGCTCCTAGACACTAAGAAGAGACAAAGATGTGCTAATAGGAGCTAAAACGAGATTTTACCAGCCTAATTAGTCTTAAGATTTCACTATGGTATCCTATAAAGGAGGGAATTTATGTTTTCTAAATATGTCTCTCTCTGTGCTTTAAATATTGTTTTACATGAGTTAATAAGTTTCTCAAGTATTAAACAAGATTTATTTCTCAAATCTACTGCCAAGATTAGGACTGGTGGTTCACAATGCCAATCTCCCCAAACGCACCTGGAAATACTGGCTATTCCACTCCTGGG
>PVKS010037446.1:0-18634 GCA_004027875.1 Aplodontia rufa | reverse complement strand
GCTTTTCTTCTTTGGTAGACTTTTAATTGCAGTCTGGATTTCAGTGCCTGTGATTGGGCCATTTAGGACTTCAATATCCTCCTGATTCAATTTAGGGATGTTGTAAGTGTCAAGAAATTTATCCATTTCTTCCAAGTTATCAAATTTGGAGGAGTATAGGTTTTCAAAATACGATTTTATAATTTGTTGGATTTCTATGATGTTGGTGGTGATCATTCCCTTTTCATTGGAGATTTTATTGGTTTGCCTCATTTCTCTCCTTCTTTTGGTTAGATTTGCTAGGGGCCTATCTATCTTGTTTATTTTTTCAAAGTACCAGCTTTTTGTTTCATCAATTCTTTTTATTGTTTTTTTGTTTTCAATTTCATTGATTTCTTCTCTGATCTTGATTATTTCCTGTCTTCTGCTGGCTTTGGGGTTAGATTGTTCTTCCTTTTGGAGGGCTTTGAGATGAAGCGTAAGCTTATTTATTTGGGATCTCTCTTCATTTTTAATGTGGGCACTCAGTGCTATGAATTTTCCCCTTAAGAAAGCTTTCATGCTGTCCCAGAGGTTTCAATGTGTTGTGTCTTCATTTTCGTTCTCTTCCAAGAATTTGTGGATTACTTCTTTCCTGTCTGCTTGGATCCATTCTTCATTTAATAGGGTATTATTCAATCTCCAAGAATATGTGTGTTTTCTGTTATGATTATTGCTGATGATTGCTAGGGTCATAGCGTTGTGGTCTGAAAGGACACATGGGATAATGTCTACTTTCTTATATATGCTGAGATTCTCTTTATGAACCAGAATATGATCTATTTTGGAAAAGGATCCATGTGCTGCAGAGAAGAAGGTGTATTCTGCTAATTTAGGATGGAAAACTCTATATATGTCTGTGAAGTCCATTTGGTTTATGGAATTATTCAGGCTGGCTATTTCTTTATTGATTTTTTGTTTTGATGATCTGTCTAATGGTGACAGCAGAGTGTTGAAGTCTCCCAATATTATTGTGTTATGATCCATCAGAGGTTTGATGTCGTGAAGTAATTTATTCACATAATTGGGTGCACTGTTGTTTGGAGAGTAAATATTAACTATGGTTATTTCTTCCTGTTGAAGGGTTCCTTTTAGTACTAGGTACTGGCCTTCTTTCTTTCTTTTGATTGATTTATGATTGAAATTTACTTTGTCGGATATAACTATAGCGACACCTGCTTGTTTTCTTTGGCTATAAGCATGGTAGATTTTTTTTCCATCCTTTCACCCTTAATCTGTGTATGTCTTTGCCTGTTAGGTGATTTTCTTGTAAGCAGCATATGGTTGGATTATGTTTTTTGATCCAGTCTGCAAGTCTGTGTCTTTTGAGTGGTGCATTTAGACCATTCACATTCAGTGTTAAGATAGAAGTGTGCAGTTGTTTCATAGTCATTGTGTCTTACTTAGCTATTTCCGTGGTTGCCTCAGTTAGTTCTTGGTGCATGGTACCTTCACTGAATTTCTTCAGTTTGTGGATTATGGGTATCAGATGCTTGTTCTTCTGTCTGGAGTATTTCCTTGAGAATTCTTTGTAAGGCAGGTTTTCTATTGACAAATTCTACCAGTTTTGTTTTATCATGGGAAGTTTTTATTTCTCCATCAAATTTGAAGCTGAGCTCTGCTAGGTGTAGAATTCTAGGCTGCATGTTGTTGTCATTTAGACGTTGAAAGATATTATTCCAAGACCTTCTTGCTTCCAGTTTCTGGGTTGAAAAGTCACATACAATTCTTATTGGCTTGCTCTGAATATGATTTGGTGTTCCTCCCTTGCTGCATTTAATATAGTTTCTTTGGTATCTCTGTTGTACATTTTGAATATGATGTGTCTAGGTGAGTTTCTCTTTTGATTAGGCCTATTGGGTGTCCTGTAAGCTTCCTGGATGAGCATGTCAGATTCTACTTTTATGTGGGAAAAATTTTCTTTCACAATCTCTTTGAGAATAGTCTCATACCATTGTTGTGTGTCTCAATTTGTTCCTGTATTCCAATTACTCTCAGATTGTTTCTCTTCATTTCATCCCAGACATTCTAGAAATACTGGTCACGGTCTTTCAATTTCTTTTTTCTTTTTTGATGTCTGTGAGCTCTAGCTTGGTCAACCTGTCTTCATTTTCGGAGGTTCTTTCTTCATTGGCAGAGGTTCTATTTTCTATTGAAGTTATTCTATTTTTAAATTCTTGCATGGTCCCTTTCATGTCATTGACTACAGATGTGAGGTCTGTAACTTCCTTTTTGAGAGAATCTATTACTGTAATAATTGAGTCTTTCAAATCTTGGGTTTTCTCCGTTATTCCCTTCATTATCTCTTCTTTTAAGTCAATGATCCTTTTTGTTGTCAGCTCATTGATATATTGTTCTAGATTTTCATCCCGGTCCCTGGCCATAGCCCCCTTACCAGGGGAGTTTTGGGATTGTTGTGAACCTTTTCGAGTTTGATTTCTCATGCTTGAAGAGATTCTTCTCTCTTATTTACTAAGTGAACCTTTTTGTGGGAGCAATACAGGTTCTTTGGTTCTTTTTCCTGTCTTCTGCCTTAAGGACTAAGCTGTTGGGTTGGGAGATCCATCCCAACCCTTATTTGAAATGGGGTTTTGTCAGGAGAGTTGATTTCAAAAGACTACCCCTTTTACTCTGAACTATTTATTACCCTTACAGAATTCCAACACCTAATGCGCTAGTAGCAAATTAAAAATATGTACAACCAAAGCTTACAATAAACAGTAGTAAATTAATTATTTAGCATCCACTATAATGGACTATCAAATTCAGCCTATGCAACTAGTGTTAGTAATAATCAATACTTTTGATGATACTAGAAAATTACTATTACATATGACAGAATTCAGGAACAAATACGTGTTACTCAGATTAACAATTACCGCAGTAATATTTACACAGTCTTAATAATGGGGGGGTTAAAGTGGGTTAACTAATTTGGAGTCAGAAGGGGGGTTAATGCCGGTGAAATTAAGAGAGAAGTTTATGTATATCAATTATGTACAGCGAGAAAGTGGAGGAGTTAAAGAATTTGCTGTAGAAAGAACAAGATAAAGCTAAGGGGAAAACATTTAAAGAGAAAAGGAAATTGAACAGAAAAAATTTACAAATTTGAGATAAAGCAGGAAAGAAAGAAATAGAAAAGAAGGCACAGATCCGAGGGGAAGCTAGGATAGCTGTGGCCTAATATAGGAAGAGTAAAAGGGTTATTGGCAAGATTTGGGTTATCGCTAAAATTTAAGGAAGTATTCCCTGAGAATTATGCTTTTCAGGCATAAAATATTTCAGTTACTTTATGCACTGACCAGAGTCCTTCTCAAGAATGAGAACAGGGCTAGGACGGATGTGTAAGATTGAGTCAGAGATATGCTAAATTGGAAAAAAAGGAAAAGAGAAAGAAACCTTAAAAACAGGCTACCAAACTAAGAAGAACTACTATTGTTAATTTTCCCTCTAACAGGAGAGAGAAAAAAGAAAAGAAAATGGAAAAAAATTAAAAAGAAGAAAAAAAAGGGAAGAGTAGGGGTTAACTGCTCTTCGATGTTAGCATAACAGAGAAGTAAAAACCGCTAGAGTTTTTATATATTGGAGAACCAGTAAACTCCACCAGACATCGCCTTGGTACACACCTAGAAAATGAAGTCGAAATAAAAAAAAAGGGGGGGGAGGAAAAAAATACTTAATAGGAAAACCCTGGAAGTATCGATATTATGAGTGTCTCTGGTCCTTTCAGGGAATGGATCTTCTATTTCTGGCTGGATATGACCAGTTTTAACTTTTTTTGAAGCTGGATTCAGGGGATCTGAAAGTCAGAAGATATTGTTATCAGAGCTCCATCTGCTGGTAGTTGTCGAAAATGAATTCTGTGATCCCAGAGGTGGAGGTCAGCTGTTCCAAGCTGTGAATGACCTTCTGTCTATGGTGGAAGGACAGAGCCTTGAACCCCATTACTACCTCAGCCCCAGATCCTTTATGAGAGAAGGATTCAGGCTCCGGACCCCACCTTCTGCTGAGTCAGCCTGTGATCAGCTGCTGGTCCCAGGCACAGTTTTATGAGCCTGTTTTGCAGACCCGGGGAGGCGGGTCCAGGACGGGGAGTGTGGTTTGAAAGATGGATGCTCCCCAGCCTTCGCTGCTCCCACACCTTCTTCAGGGCTTCAGCCAAGCCTTCTGGTCCCGTTTCCACCTGTGATCTCCGCTGCCTCCAGACGGAGTATTTAGAGCTTGCTTTGCAATCCCAAAGAGGTCTTGCCCTGATCAGGCGGGCTGGGAGTGTGGTAACTAACAGGGGGATAAAAGCCGGATGCTTGCTCGGCTCCCACGCCCTTGCAGTTCCTGCATCCACCTCTTCCGCGCAAATTGCTGCTCTGTGCTTGTATGAACGCTATTTCCAGTCACTGATCCTGCCGCCAGACAGAGCGCAGGTCCAGGAAGGGCCCTCACCAGAACGATGTCTTTAAAGTTGTGTGGGTTTACTGTGCCGATGTGACTCAGGCGGGCGGGAATGTATGCAGGAGAGTGCAAATGCCGGCCGGCAGGCCAGCCGCTGCTACAGCAGCGCAGAACAAAGAATCTCTGGTCGCTCCTAAGTCTCTATTCCCCAAAACCACTCCTAAGATTAGGATGGTGATTCACAATGCTAATCCCCCAAACGCACCTCAAAATACCGGTGAGAAGCTGGAGATATCCTGATCAGTCCCGGGGGTGCAGGGGAAGCCTTTTGTCTTCAGATCGCCATCTTGAAACCTCTCTCCAGAATATAATTTTAGATAACAATTCCAATGAACTATTTTTTTAAAAGTTAACTAAGATACACACATTCCAAATTAGAACACATATGCCTGTGTGCCTTTAATGTTTACTTTTACTCATCAAAACAAATATCCATTATTTTGAAACTACAGTGATGAATTTATTTTATTCATTTTTCTTGGAAAAATAAAAGGTAGTCATCAAACACAAATTCTTGTATTGGTCCTGATCTGTTTACTAATTAATGATAATGATAAATTTCAAGAGAAAGTAATTTGTTTTACATTCTGTTACCTCCTATTCCTGAACATATATAGTAAATAACTGTAATTTAAGTTTTAAACATTAAATGTCATATAACAAAACTAGAAAAGAGCTAGTATCCAAGTTCTTCATTCACAGTATGATATAACTTAAATTGTCAGAGTATACTACCCTAATGTTATAGAACAGAATAATCATCTTCAAAAAAGAGTATGTATAATGTCAACATTAAAATCAATTTGTAAACTGTATAAATTTGAATAATTTTAAGAGTTCTGTCCAAAAGTTAATATTATGCATTTTCCTCACAGAATCTGAATTCTGTCTTGAGAAGCATTTTAAACTTTTGTATTGTGAATTTTCTTAGGAGTTGAAGTTTAGGATAATACTCCTGTCAGGATGAGGTCACTTGACACTCTATCCCATATTGGGCTACTTATAAGTATAGGCTGCATTTTTGGTGACAGAAACTTCCAGAATAGGATTACCCTGTTTTAAGACTACTTGGATATATGTTGAAATTTTATGTGAAATGTTTGAGAGGTAAATCTGATTTAATCATAAAGTTAGAAATGCTAATAAAGAGCAGCTATATATTTTACATTGTTTTCTAGCATATATCTTCAAATAATTCTTTTCAGAGTAGTTGAATAAATTAAATATTTTGAATATTTTCTCCCAAATTCCATTTTTTTCTAACTCCTAAGAAACATGTTAAAATATTTTTTTCTCAAAATAGAGGATTATATATTCTGCATTTGAGTGACAAACCTAAGGTTAATCTGAATTTTAGCCCTTTGTAATAAATAAATTTGTTTTTTTTCTTTCACCAATTGTGTAAGTTCTCTTTAGTCTTTTGCTTTATAAATTCATGAATATATGCCTACCTGTTAGTCATTTATTATTCATTCTGCTAATAAATCTCAAAATCAGTTTTTAAGCCATAAATTTTATCTAACTTTCCTTCTAACCAATAGCTTCTGGCAATCCTCAAACTGTTTCTTTTCCTCCATAGTTTCTGATGTCCTTTGGAATTCCAGGCATGACCTTCATGATGTTGATCCTTTTAAGAGCTTATCCCATGTATTTTAGCTTTCTTGTTTCCAGTTTTAAAACACTTTTTGCTACACTCTGTGAATATAGATGGATTCTTCTAAAACATCAGTTTTCAGCTATGTTATATCTGTTAATTTGGCTGCAATATTAGGATAATTTTTATTTTGAAGATCAATAGGAACCTGCATCTTCTAAAAAGTTACATTATATAAATATCAAAAAGGTAGCCTAGAGGACTATCTGGGGTGATTACTGACAATGAAGATAGATAGTAAGATGACACCAACTTTACTTGAAATATATTGACATGGAGAACTACTAATTATGTAAGTGACTCAGAAGTAAAGGAAATATATGTTTGGACAGTGTTATTAGAATTGTATTTAAATTATATGTTTAGGAAGAGAAAATAATTGTATCGAAAAATTTAAAATTTTAAACTAAAAATAAGTTAGCTTTGCTATGTAAATATGTAGAAAAAAAACATAAGGAACTGGCTTGCTTGACCACTCTAAATAATTATTATCAGGGCTGGTGCAGTGGCTCAGCAATTACGGCACTTTACTGGCATGCCCACAGATGTGTGTCCCAGCACCATGTATACAATGAAATGTCAGAGCAAGAAAAGTGATGTGGAAAAACTAAGTAAAATTGATTCTTTCTCTCTCTTACTAACCCTCTCTCTCTTTAAAAAAATAATTTTTGTCTGATATCATCATGTTTCAACTCTCTTAAAATTTCTTTATAACGTTCATACTTTCATAATATGAATCAATTAAAATTTATATAACTGTTTGCTGTCAAGGAAATAATTTGATTTAAAAAATAAACAATAATTGCTTAAAATTAATCCTTATTTTTGAGTTTAAAAGGCTTTATAAATTCTTCCATGATTTTATTAAATCTGCTTGCTGTAGCATAAAACCTGAATAACAAAGACAATTAAGTAAATTACACATGTATGATCAAAAGACTGAGATAAAATTGGTTTTATTTTATAGATATCTGTATTTTATAGTCAAAATAAGATGTGCATAAAAGCTCTATATTATGGTTCATTTCAATATACTAAATCTACTGTATGGAATTGATTTTACTCAGTCTAGATGAAAGAAAGCAATGAAATAATGTTGACAAAGAGTAAATTTTGTATTTCAAGGTAGTGCTACTTACTCGTACAGTAAAAATGGCTCACTAAAATATTCCAGTGTACTACATTCCTGCCAAGAGTAAACAGAAAAATATGTGTAGAATGCCCTGTTTACTTTTTAGGTAATTTACTTTCTTTATGAATATTTGTAGACATCTGTATATCTCTATTTATATCTTAATATTTCAAAAAAATAAAAATAATGAAATGGAATATAAAAATAGGGTAAGTTAGAGTGCAGTTTAAGAAAACTGTATAGAAAGAGAAAACATTCAAGGGTAATGATAAAAAAGTGAAATATTTGAAGTTAATTAAAAGCATTTTTGTAAATCACATATGTGTAAAGGGTAGGTAACCAGTTCAAATTTGATAAATCTAATCAAAGAAAAAGTTGATAATACAAATATTTCCTAAAGTTTAAAGGATTTGCAAATACTCTAGCAGAAAATAATTTTCCTAAAATAAAGTCTGAATGGAATTTTAGTCATGTAATTCTATAGGGGACTTCAGGCAAAGTAACAAACAGAATCTTACCAATGCCCAGATATTTAGCAGATTAAAAAAAAAAAAAGAAAGAACATTTTGGGGCTGGAGCAGTGGGTTGGCAGTTGAGGTGCTTGCCATGAATGTGTGAGTTTGCAGGTTCAGACCTTAGCACCATGTACACAATGAAGTGTTCGAGCAATGAAAGTCACCTGCAAAATTTAATAAAATTGATTCTGTCTCTCTCACTGTCCCTCTCTCTTTAAAATAAAAAAATACATTTCATCATTGGTTTATAGATGATCACAAAAGATCCCGCACGAGGTATTCCTCAGTATTTTCATTTTTCATGTTTCATTATTTTTGTTGTCATTTGGTATAGGTAGCACTATTGAGCACTAGAGAGAAAACCATCACATAAGAGATGGCTAAACACTGTATGTATTTCTAAAGAATGCAGTGCTGGACATCATTCAGAAACAATGAGATAGTTAGATAGACAGAAGAGTTATCTTAAAAGTGAAGTTAGAAAATTAGAAACCAGCATGAGAATTTTACCACAATAGAATTTATTTTTAAAATATTTATCAGTGTATATAATTAGTCACCTATTTAACTTGATATCTATGATGTATAGAAATATTTAAACAGCACAAGGGATTTGGAAATGAGAGTAAAAATAAGAGCACAATTTAAAATGTATGTGGGTATAAAACATGTATATGTAATTTTACTTGCATGTATGACAAACATGTCTTTACAACACTAAGAATTTCAGTAAAGCAACTACAGAATTCATAGATTTTAAAATGCACATTTTCACCATACATGCATAATGGATAATTTGTTAAAATGGGTGCATTTACTGAAAAAAAAGATTGAGACAATAAAACTAGTCAATTTTTAGTGCTTTATATTTATACATAATATTAGGGTGCATTTTGAAAGAATTATACAGGTATGGAATATAATTTGCTATAATTTATTCTCCAATACCTCCACTTTCCTCCCTCTCTTCCTTCCCCTGTTCCCTTTCTTCTATTCCACTGATTATTCTCCTATTAATTTAGAGTTTCTTTTTAAATTATATATATACGTAAAGGTGAAATTCACGGTGATATTTCATATGTGTACATAGGAAAGTTTGGTTAGATTCATCCTACTCTTTTGTTTTTTGTCTCATCCCTCCTCCCTTCCCTCAATCCTCTTCCTCTACTTCATTAATCTCTTTTATTTTCATGGAATTTCCCCACTGTGTTTTCATTCCCCCTGCCCTTATTTTATTTTAGCTTTTGCATATTACAGAAAATATCCAACCCTTGACTTTCTGGGTCTAGATTATTTCACTTAGAATGATGTTCTCTAGTTCCATCCATTTACCAAAAATGCAATAATTATACATTTTTTGTGGCTAAAGCTCCATTTGTGTGTGTGTGTGTGTGTGTGTGTGTGTACCACATATTTTCTTTGTCCACAGTCTATTGGTAGACACCTAGGCTGGTTCCATCACTTGGTTATCGGGAATTATGTTGCTCTAAACATTAACAAGGCTGCTGGTTTTACATTTCTTAGGTATGTACTAAGATGTGGAATACCTAGGCCATATGGTGGTTCCATTCCTAGTTTTTTGAGATCCTCCATACCAGAAAGGGTGAACTGATTTGCAATCCACCAGTAATATTTACCAACTTTTGTATTTGTATTCTTCGTAATTGCCATTCTGAAATCTCAATGTAGTCAATATAGTTTTGATCTGCATTTTCTGATTACTAGAGATGTTGAACTTTATTTTTTTCCATACTGTTGTTGGCCATTTATATTTCTTCTTTTGGGATGTATCACTTCAGTTCTTTTGCCCATTTATAAATTGGGTTGCTTGTTAGGTCTTAAGTATTTTGAATTTCTTTATATATATGCATATTAATCCCCTACATAAGAATTGGGTGGCAAAGACTTTGTCCAGTTTCTTAAGTGCTCCTCTCTTTCTCTTATGTATATTTTTGCTGTGCAGAAACATTTTAATTTGATGCTGAACCACTTAGTGATTCTTGGTTTTATTTCTTGTGTTTTAGGAATATGTTAAGAAAGTTGGTCCCTGTGCCAATATGTTGTAGTGTTGAACTACATTTTTATCTAGCGTAAAACCAGTTACTTTGAATGATAAATAGGAATTACAAATTATTTTAAGTTCCTCTTTTGGGAAAAATAATAAATTAGTAGGGACACGTCCTCTTAAGGATATTTCTATATTATGAAAGTAAAGATACATTTGTGAATGCTTGAACTTCAGTTTCACATTTGAGGAGGCCTACAAAAATATTATCTAGATTGCACAAAATGCAGGATATATAAATGTATGTAACTATAATATTTAAATGTGTATGCACAAAAATATATTTCTAAAATCTGGTATACAAAAGAAATGAAAGGGTAAATTGTGATGTTTGATATGTTTATACTTTGTGAAATAGTTACCACAGTCAAGCTCATTTGCATATCTATCACCTCACAGACTATTACTTTGTGTTTGGTGAGAAAATATAAGATTAATCTCTCAGCAAATTTCAAATGTGCAATAAAATATTCTTAACTATATAAGACCTCCATGCTGCTGTATTAATATCCATTTCTTAAAATTTAAAACTACAAAATAATAACAAAGTCAGTGGGAGGAGGGTGGAATAGAGGTACTGGAATGGAAGTAGAACAAGTTATACATACAAGCTTCTATAATTATGTCAAAATGAATTCTAATGTCATGTATAAACTAAAGAGAACCAGTAAAAAATAAAATAATATCACGTATTTAACTACTTACTGTGTAAAAAAGTGGTTTCTGAATTTTATTCCCCTCAAACTTGTGTCATTACCACATAGAGAAAAGGATATTTAATGTACATGATATGTTTATGTGTTAGTGGAGTCCGCCCATCTAAAAAAGTTTAAACAAAATAGAACACCACGAGAGTAATAAAACAGAATAATGGGGAAAAGTATATATTTAGTTCTAGATTGCTTGAATCTATATCTCAAGTCTAGTATCTGTGTGACTTTGGAAAATGTAGTGTATTTCTGTTTCAGTTTTCCGCTATAACAGAAGCTCAACAGAGTGATTGTAATGCTTAAATCAGCAAATAAAATGAAGGTGCACACAACATGGCATTTTCCATAGTAAAATTTAAATACTTCATAAACGTTAGCAGGTTTTAATTACTTACTATTATATATGTGTATGTATACATATGTATATGTGTACACACACAAGTATTGGCTATTGTGAATTATGGTGTGATAAATATTGATGTGGCTGTATCCCTATAGCAAGGCAATTTTATATCTTTTGGATGTATAAGAAGGAGTGGGATACCTGGGTCATATGGTGGTTCCCTTCACAATATGTGTGTGCATATATATACATACATGTGCATATATATTCATATATATGCATGCATATATATACATATACATATTTACATATATTTAATATGTTCTATACTACCACTTTTATTAATATATATTAAAGCATTATTTTACTGTTAATCATAATAATTCATATAATGGTTTCTCCTGCATATTTTTCTACTTCATTTCTCTATTTCAATTGGGTAATTGAAATTTTTCTGCTAGTTAATTGTTTCTCTCTCCAAATTTACTTAATTTTCTTTATAACTCACTTACTGAGTCACTAATCTCATAAAGTTTTAACAATTGTGTTTTTATAAGTTATATTTGCTTTTAATGTTCTCAATATTTTATGTGCATATTTTGTACTTTCATCTAAAACTTCTAATATCTGAAAAATAGTTGACTAAACTTTTTTCTAAAGAGAGAAAGACAATGAAAGAGAGAGAGAGAGAGAATTAACTTTTATTGAGTTTTTCATATGGCTTTCGTTGCTCTGACACTTAGTTGTGTAGTGGGTGCTGGGATTTGAACTCCTGTACTTGTGCATGCCAGGCAAGCACCATAACCACCGAGCCACCTCTCCAGCCCCTGACCAAACTTTTTTGATCGTTTCTTTCTTTACCTTAGGGTACCTCACTTCCTTGTGATTGCCATTATTTGCTTCTATGTGTGAATTATACATTTTTTTTGGGGGGGGGCGTGGAGGTAACAGAGACTGAACTTTTTTCAAATACATTATTTTCCTGTGGATCCAACACAAATATCCAAGGTTTTGATTCCTGAGCCCCATATTACCCAGGAAATGTTAATGTTTATTTTTTAGGAAAACAGTAAATAAGCACTTTTAAATCAGATGCTGGCTTTAGAAATTACACACAAATTTGGATTCTTATCCTCCCTCTCTTTTTGCTTTTTAGCTGTCCTTAATGTTTTCATAATTTGGCCAAATATGTGTGGTATTTTTATTTATGAGATCCAAAATTACTATGTATAATTCTCCTAATTGCTTATTTGTCAGTAAAAGAAGGTGATCCCTTGTCTATTGAGGTAAATGATTTCTGCCAATTGTCTAGAAATTCCAGGACAATGTTAAATGTCACCGTTTTTGCTGAGACCTTTGTAATTTTCTTGAGCTTTATAGGAACAATATTTTCTGTGTTACTACTAACTGTGAATGATTAATATAATTGTTGAACCATATAAAATACAAAAATGTTTTCATAATTGTCACATCTGGTCTGTTAAATAAGTTATAAACATTAGAGCTTAAGGACTTGACCTCTGAGTTTCAGAGAGTATTTTTATTTGATTTTATGTGTGTGTATGGAGAAACCTATAGCACCCTTTTCTCAATAAACTGTGTTATTAAGTCTCATCAAGTGGGAAAAGTGAGAGACTAGATCTCTCAAATCAAATAATGACTCAAAATAAGTAAAGGTTATCTGTAAGGAAATATATATACGTATAAATTTTTTTTTACAAAGGAGGCACATTATTCATGCACATTCGCCAAAGTTGCAAAATGTTAGAGTTAAAAAGGAATCAATTGTCATCCAATCCATTTGGTTATCTTGAAAATTGAGAGCCACATGTTTGATGTGATCTCTATCTGATATTCAATCCTTTCACAGAGTCCGTGGGGATATCGTTTCAGTACTCCAGGAGACACTGAAATCCATAGGTGCTCAAGTCTCTTATGATATACCTCAGTATTTGTACATCACAGCACATACTTTATATCAAGTGTAGATTATTTGCAATGTGTAATAAAATGTAAATGCCTTGTAATAGTTGTTCTTCTGTATAGGGAATAATGACAAGGAAAAATGTCTTATTCAGTATCTACGCTCAGTATAGATGAAATTTATTTTCCAAATAATTCAATCTACAGTTAGTTGAATCTTGGGAGGCGAAACCCAAGGATGTGGAAGACTGACTTTACAAACACATGATCACATTCATGACACACAAAAGAATGCAAACTGTTTATTTGTAATTTGTACATATACAGATTTTACTAATGAAAGCCATTTGGCATAAAGACATTGTTGAAGCATCTATTTCCCAGGACTGTAAAGAAATTTGATTATCTGTCAACCTTCCATCTGATAAGAAATTAGCCCCGCCTTTTGGCAATTACTACAATGAATACAATCATTCTCCCTATAAAAGAAATTTAAAAACTCCAGAAAGTGTCCATCAAAACTTCAATCTCTATATTTATGAAGTCAAATATTTTTGAAATTATATAATTTAAATGTCTTCTATGCTTAAGCTTCAGTGTTATCCTTTGGACAAATATGATCTTGATTATGAAGTATTTAATTTATATGCTTAGAATAGTTTTTCAATGAGGGATAATAATGCCTGTCATTTTTTAAAAGGACAAATGAGATGATATAATTAATTGGAAATGTTCTATATAAAAATAGTATAAACAAGTCATTCAGTTTTTCTGCTCTTTATCTTACTATTTGAGTTCTAGACATCTTAAATATGTCCATAATTACCATAGATATTTGTTTGAAAATTAAAAATAGAGACTCACCCCAGACTTTTGAAATTGAGGCTAGAATATTTTTTCTCTTCACCACATTGCCAAATGAATGCAAATGGAGTTTCAAATATCTAAGGCCTTTTAAATTAAAAATATTTATTGTCAGATTCCAACACATTTTTTTAAGAAAGAGGGGGCAGTGAGAGAGAGAGAGAGGAAGAGAGAGAGAGAGAAAGAGAGAAGCAATTTTTGTTTCCTTTTTCAATCCTGGAACCCTTCATTGTGTATGTGGTGCTTGGGTTTGAACTCATGTACTTGTGCATGCCACAGCTCTAGCCCAGATTCCAACACTTACAAGTTGTATAGTCATTACATTTTAACTGACTTTTTCATATCTGTGTGTCTTTGCTTTAAATATATCTAATGACAATTAATTAATAAAGGTATTACAATAATTTATTGGGCCAAAATTTTGTAGAAAGCCCAACAAGAATATAGACCTTCCACAAACTTGTTTTTACCATTTATGTTAATGCATCAATTTCATGACAAGGCATTCGACATTCTGTTTCAGGTTTTGAGTCATAAAGATGCCAATTATTTTTTTGTTCTTTCTTCTAATTTATCCTGTGCTATTGATTTTTATATATCTGTTGCAAGAAGAAACTTGTAGCCACCAAAAGCAATATTATTATTTTTCTTATTGGTTTAGATTTTCATTCACTGTGTTGTACTTAGAAGCTATTCAATGAATTAAATGATAAGAAAACATTAAAATCAGAACAATTGATAATAATTATTCTCAGACCAAATATAAAATAAGTTTACACAGGGTCTTAAAGCAAATCCCAATGGTAAGATCAAGCTGTAATGCTTTCTATCTCATTGATATATATTGTTCTTGAAAATCATATATTCTGTATGTAGAGGTATGTTTATACTTTGTTCAGAAGCTATTAATATTTTGAAGCCATTTTCCAGTTTTCAAAGTGGAGAGAATAAAAAAAATCTGGATTAATACAAAAACTGCTTTAGGGAAAGTGTTTCCATAATATTTAATATAACAGTATAATCATAATAAAAAACAAGGGGAAAGCATTGAATCATGCACTTCTGATTTCTGAAAATTATGTTAGGAAAAATGTAATTCATTTTGTATGGTTGTTGCTAGTCTCTAATGCTAGTTAAACACATCCAATTACTAAATTTCATCAGAAAATGTATCAACTTTACCAAAAGGTAGTTTTTTATTACATTGTGTAATATACAACTAGAAAACTTCAAACTCCTTTTTTATTTTAGAACATACTTCTAAAAATAAAGGATAATTATCATGACTAATCTCCAAAGATGGCCCTCAGTCTTATACTGATAAATATTTAGATACTAGTTCTATAAAATAATAACAAATGAAATAAAAATCCTTTTTTATGATGTGTGTCAATGTGAGTGTAAATTTTCCACATGACATCACTAAACATGAATTTTTGAAGATACATGTATGATAAACTTTCAAGAGCCTGTTTCTAAGCTTAAGTTTTGACTCATTAAAAAAAAAAATATATATATATAGGGTATACTAGTTGGTTTCATTACTGTAACAAGTACTTGGAATAAATCAGCTATTAAAGAAGAAAAAATTTTTAAACTCACAATTTCAGAGGTTTTAGTCCATAATTGGTTGGTCTTGTCACTTTGAGCCTGTGGCAGCATGATACCCTATTCGGGAACTATGTGACAGGGTAGGCCTTTTCATCTCACAGTATCCTAGAAGGAACAAGAGAGAGAATAGGGGCCAAGATCCCAACTTCTTCATCAAGGGCACACACCCAAAGACCTTTCTTTCACTGGTCCCACTTCCTAAATGTTTTACCACCTCTTAATAGCACTACAGACTACAACCCAACCTTTAACATATAGGACTTTGGGGAACACTTATTTAAACTATACCAGATAATTATTTTTAATAGAGTCATTTTGTTCATACACAATTTTCTATTGTTGAACTAAATAGCATGCTACATATACAGAACTCACTGACTTCATAAATTAATATATTTTTTCAGTAAATAAGAGAATTGCTAAGGCCCTTTTAATATTGTGTTTACATAGTTAATGAGATTTTAAATGAATTTCATTGCCAATGATCTCTAGAGGAACAATATTTTAATGTTTCTCTTTGAATGAAGTTCTTATACACAGTTATACACTGCATTCTCCAGTAATTATGTTTTAAGATTAATATTAATAATTAATTATAGTTTTGTAAATTACATCAGCAGCAAACACATGCTACAAGGCATTAGAGATTAGTGATTAGATGATTGATTGTATTGATTTCATTAGAGACCTGTGATTATGTGTCATTTTTCACCTGTTTTAATACCATCTCAATCTCCTATTATGGGGTTGTAATTATAGAATTATCACTTTATTTCTTTGATTCCTTGAAGATTTAATGTAGATTTAGTATTTAAATTAGAAAAGAGAAACAAGTCTAGATTCCCACTTCCAATATAATTCCCCATTTTATTAAAAGCATCGTTGATATTCAAACTGTGTCTCTTTTCTAGTATATAGAAGCCATGTTTATAGAAGCTGCTCTATTAAAGTATTAAAAGGAAGAAAGTTGTAATGTAAATAGTTAGAAATTTATAAGACTTGGCAGTGCTGAAAGAGAAAATTCAGGGACTTTAACACTGAAGTATTTATTTTGAAAAAAATTGTTTTGAAGTACTAGGTATTGAATACTTTGCTAGTGAGTTACATCCCCAGCCCTAAAGATCAAGGTTCTGATCCTTCTGCCTCAGCCCCCTGAGTCACTAGGATTACAGGCATGCACCACTGTACCTGGCTTCATTTGAAATATTGAAGAAGATAATTCTCAAAATTCAGCAATTTGATGCAATCTTTAGAAAATATTCTAGTTGGAAATAAGTTTATGCTCACAGAAAAGTTTCAAAATTGTACAAATAACATAGAGTTCCTTCACACAGCTTCCACTAATGGTGAAAATTTACACAACCATTCAACAACAGTGAAAACCGTAAAATTAACACTGAGAATATATCATTAACTAATGTATAGATTTTATTCAAATCTTCCCATTTTTCATCACTAATGCGTTTGTTTCCCTGATCAAGTGTTCCATCTGGAATTCAACATCGCACTGGTATTGTCATGCTTCCTCAGGCTCCTTTACTCTTTATATATTCTCAGTTTTTGTCCTTGTTCTTTGAGACATTGACAGTTTAAAGAGAATGGGCAGAATGATCTTTAATTTATGCTTTCCTGCTATATACTATTTTATTGAGGTAATGCACTGTGAATAAAAATAGAACAGAACCAGCATTGTGTTAGTCTCAGTTCATCACACCTGAAGATATATGATGCATGTAGATGTTACTATTATGGCAAAGTTAACAATTTGCTATAATTTACATTTTATTCATACATTATGATTATATATTACAGAAGGATCTACTGAGACATATTTGTACATGCACATAAAAATTTGATGTTTAATTCTCCAGTGCTTCCTCTTTCCCTTTCGTCCCCCATCTTTCAATCATTTTCCTCAACTTAGCATGTCTCCCTTCTGTTTTCCTAAGGTCCTGTTTTAAAAATGTTTCTCTCTCTAGCTTCCACATATGAGAGTGCAAGAGAGAGCATAGGACTCTCTTTCTAAGTTTGGCTTATTTCACTCCATATTTTATTCTCCATTTCCATCTATTTGCTTACAAATATTATACTTTCCTTCTTTATATGGCTCATTAAAACTCCATTGAGAATGTGTACCACATTGTCTCTTCGTAGGTTGACAGATACATAGGCTGGCTCCATAACTTGGCTGTTTTGGCAATGCCCTGCTGCTATTTTAAAGAATCTGTGAAAAGTGTCCATGAAACTACTTTGGCTTTTCACTAGTGAAGTGACTGATTCTCAGGAGATGACGAGAAAGGCATTGCTATTTTCATGTCTGCCTTCAAGAAGGCAGCATGTATCTCTAAACAGTAGTATTTCTGTTCACCTTTCAGAAATCATATGTATTTTTCTGAGTGTATTCCCAATTGAAAATCACACAGGTAAGACAATTTGGGGAAATGGAGGTACTGTACTTTGTTATGTGATATAAAGATAATCTATATTAGGGAGTAGAAAGACCCATTTGACAGCTGACAGATCAGTGTGCACTACTTATGTGATTACCCTGTTTATAAAGACTTTCATGATAAAATAGAACAAATTTAAAATTAGTGGACAATTTTACATATAATAACCTGTGTTTTTAAAGCAGTTTGCTCCTTAAGCATGTTGTCTATGTATATCTTTTTTTTAATTTTTTTCTTTTATTTTTGAATAACCATACAAGTTTTTAACAAAATAATATAAAATGTGTATAGTTTCTGGATATTAGATTAACCCCCAGGAGTGCCCCCCCAATTACCCTCCCTTATCCCTCCCTTCCCTTACCCACAATAACTCTAAAAAAGTATTAGGTTGTATAACATTACCCTTTATCTGGATTTAACACAAGATAATAGACCAACTTTCTCAATGGCCAGGGTCTAGTTCCAGCCTCCACAGATGAGTGGAGACATTCAACCCTTGGTTCTCTGGGTTAAGCTGATTATACTCAGCATAATTTCTTCCATAGCCATCCATTCACCTTCAAAGGCTGCAATATCATTGTTTGTAATTGCTGAGTAAAATTCCATGGTATATATGTACCACATTTTTTGGATCCATTCATCCAGTGAGGGACATTTGGGTTGTTTTCATAGTCTAGCAATAGTAAATTGAACTGCTATGAACATAGATATTGCTGTGTCACTAAAATGTGCTGATTCTAAATCCCCTGGAAAGATACCCAGGTGTGGAATAGCAGGGTTGTATGGTGGGCTCATCTCTAGTTTTTTGAGGATTCTCCATACTGCTTTCCAGAGGGGCTGTACCAGTCTGCAGCTCCACCAACAGTGTGTTAGTGTCGCTATCTCTCCACAGCCCCTCCA
>PVKS010037445.1:0-14559 GCA_004027875.1 Aplodontia rufa | reverse complement strand
GCCCACATATATACAGCTCACAGCACACGTGACCAATAGATTCGTATGCACCAATGGGCTTCTGACTTTTCCCTAAATGCCACGCAAGCGCACTACAGCCAGCTTCTACTTCCTCAAAGAACTGGGTGGGGCCCTAGCCTCAGGCGCCATCTTGGCATGGCGGATCCCGCTCCCGACAGGCAATAAATAGAAAACTGTAGCAAACATGGTAGATGCTAATCCACCCATATTAATAATCACATTAAGCATCAATAGTCTAAACACAGCTGACAGTGGAATATTACTCAACTCTAAAACGAAATGAGTTATCAAACCAATGAAAAATATGTAGGAAAATTAAGTGCATATTACTAAGCTAAATAAGTTAATCTGAGAAGACCACATACTATAGAATTCCAACAACATACAGTTCTGGAAAAGGCAAAACTGTGGAGACAATACAAAGACCAATGGTTGCCAGGGGTTAGCAGGGAAGGAAGAATGAAGAGGTGGAGCATAAGAACTTTCAGCAAAGTAAAACTATGCTTTATGCTACTATTATGGTGGATACATGTCATTATAAATCTGTGCAAACCCACAGATTATAAAAACCAAGAATTAACCTAAATGTAAATAAACTATGGGCTTTGTGTGATAATATTATGTCAACATAGGTTCATCAGTTGAAACAAGTGGAGCACCTTGGTGACAGATGTTGAACCTGACAAAGGCAAGCTGTGCATGTGCAGAGGTGGGAGTTTACGGGAAATTCCAGTACCTTCAGCTCAATTTCCTGTGATCTCAATTAGCTCTAAAAATTAAAATCTGTTTTTAAAAAACAAGTGGCAGGGGCTGGAGTGGTGGCTCAGTGGTTACTGTGCTTGCCTGGCATGTGCAAGGACCCAGGTTTAAACCCCAGCACCCAAATACACAACAAAGTGTTGGAGAAATGAAGGCCAGATGAAAAATAAAATTCATTCTCTCTCCCCTTCCTTCCTTCCATCTCTCTTTATCTCTTTCCCCCTCTTTCTCTCTTAAAAAAAAGATATATAATGTTTTCCTACATAGTTCAAGAAATTCAAACTGGATGAGAGCATATTTACAAAGATCTTTAGCTGGCTGAACAACTACATATTCAAAGAAGTTAACAGAATGACATAACGTGAGGGAGGTCTACTGGCATTCTAAGAGACTCTGAAGTAGCTCCATCATATTCAACATTTTTTTCAATGATGTAGAGGTATTAAGAGAACTTGCATTTAATGGATACCTATTGTATGTTAACATCATTATAGGTTTCTTCAATAATAAATAGATTTTTACATTAGGCACTCTAAAAATTTTTGTCTCATTCAATCCTTACAACACTTTTATATGGTAAATATTTTTATTCTGGTTTACCAGTTAGGCAAATGGGGTTCAGAAAAGTTAAGAAAATGGTCCTACATTCCACAATTTATAAAGAATAATACTCCATGTCTGTATGGCAGAAACACCAACAGATATCCTTCTGCTCACTGATAAGGTAGGAGACACAGGAGAAAGGATATCTGCTCTGGGGAGAAGTTTCAATCAGTTATCTTTAAGATTTTATGATTTAATGAAAACAAAATTTACACGAAAGACAAAAATAGTGCGACAATTCCCTTTACCTAAGGACACATCATAGGAGTTCTTTAAATTATAAGCTCTCTGAGTGCCATTTTTTTTTTGAGAAACAACTTTATTTATTTTTTCACATGGCCTTAGTTGCTCCAACACTCAGTTGTGTACATGGTGCTGGGGTTTGAACCCGGGTCCTCATGCTTGCCAGCGCCGAAACTGCTGAGCCACCGCTCCAGCCCCAAGATCTGATCTTAATATAACATTAAACACAAAAAATTTTAGGAATACTCCTATCAGATAATGTTTCTGTGAATTCTCACCTTTTAAGTGTTACCATTTGTATTTAAAGCTGCACTCTGAAAGACATCTATAAAAGAGTCAGGAAGCTGGTCTTATGTAAAATGATTTCTCCCAAAACGCCTAAGGTCTCCAAAAATCTCTTGCTAATGGTTCAATGTGTGTGTACTATAAATGCAGTCATGTACCACATAATGATGCTTTTAGTCAATGATGGTACATATGACAACAGTAGTCCCCTAAGACTCTACTGTCCACTGACATAACTGTCTTGGTTTGTGTAAGTACACTTTGTGATGCTTGCACAATAACATTATCTAGTGACTCATTTCTCAGATATATCTATGTTAAGTGGTGTACAACTGTAATTCATGACACAGTGATAATTCAGTAGAAGGAAATATTTAATCAGAATGACTGGAGCAAAAATATGCTGTATCATTTCTACTTAGCAAGCAAATGTTGACTAGTAAGTTATTATAAAGTAAGTTATTAATTAAAAGTTATTAAAATTAGTAAGTTATTATAAGGTAAGTTATTGATTAATCAAGTTATTGATTGAATCACTTTTAAAGAGCTACAGAAATTCAACATTTAAGATAGATAACCAAGGCTTTGTATACTTGTAGTTAATGATTAGAAAGAGATTTAAGGAAGATTTTCTTTCTTGTGCAATGTCTTACAATACCTAGATTAAAGTGGAAAGAAAAAAAGATTATTTCTCCCTTTGTATTTTCAAGTTGGGCCTGGAAATTAATGTACTTACAGAAAACTTAAAAACTGTAATAATAAAATATTTACTCCCAAAAATCCTCCACCAAAGATAATTTGAACATTTTTGAACTTCTAAAACAAAAACAAAAAATCTTTTTAGAATATCCAAAGACCAAAATGGATGTACAAATAATTAACACTATTTTTATATTTTCTTTTATTATAAAACTACTACCCTTTCAATGTTAAAACTTGAAACAGTGAAATTCTTCTGGAGGAATAAATTGCAAACATATTTAAATAATGAGTGAACTCACTGAATTAGACTTAAAGTGTACCACAAAGCTAACTATGGCAAGTTTATGTCATTTCTTAAAAAGTGGGGCTGGAGCGGTGGCTTGGCAGTTGTGGCACTTGGCCAGCATGTGCAAATACATTGAGTTCAAACCCCAGCACCACGTACACAACAAAGTCTCCGAGCAACTAAGGCCATACGAAAAACTAAATAAAAATTGTTAAAAAAAACTAGCATATACTTAAAAAGATAATATAAATGCTAGGGATGTAGTTTGGTGATAAAGCACGTGCCAACCAGCACTGGAGGCCCTGGGTTCATTCCTCAGTACTGCAAAAAGTAAGTAAATAAATAATGAAAGTTATCTATGGTACAGAATCATATTCCTAATAGATTCAAAGAATAAGCTTTTAACTTTTGACAAACTAGTGAGAATGAGAAACACTATTCAGTAATTTTTTGGACAACAGAATATCAACGTCGAAATAACAATTAATTTAGTTCTTCACTTCATCCCGTAAAATATGTTATTTATTAGGTCAAAAAACAACAGAAGAAAATGGACCAGCATAAAAAGGATATGCACTGAAGGGGAAAACACTGAGTCCTGGGAAAGAGAGAGAGAACAGGAGAGAGGAGAGGAAGGCAATAGCAGAAAACAGAGAAATAGGTTTATATAATTTGTCTTGGTTTTCAAAAGAGAATTTTATAAATAAAGCAAAAATTAATATGATGTAGCCAAAATGAAAAATATATCTGACATAAATAATACAGGGGCAATATGTAAGTTGTAAATTTCACATGGAAAAACATATACCTTTACAAGCACTTAAGTACAAGTAAATTATTTAAAAATTCTACAAGGAAAAAGAAATCTTTTTTTTTTTTTTTTGGATGGGTGGCCTGAAACTCCAGAGTTCAAGCAATCTTCCTGCCTTGTGAGCTGCTGGGACTATAAGCATGTGCCATAACGCCCAGCAAGAAACTATTAATAGTGATTGTTTTCAGAACTAGAACTGAAGAAAATAAGCTTCCATCTAAGATTTGAATCATGTAAAGTATTAGCACCTCCAAAGCATCTCAAAAATAACCTTTTGGTCAAAACAGTTTGTTGTCAAGATAGAGTTGAGTCTATTTATATTGTGGTAAGAAAAAGCACTTCTTTGACATGTGTTGGCTTTTTTAAATACGCACTTGTTCAATACTACTAAATGCATTCTTATAATTTATGATTGGACTATTTTTATCTTATAGAGTTCTGTGAATTGAGAACATGAAAATGGCCAAACTAGTGGACTTGAGAAAATGTGTAGGACAAATATCTTTAACCTACTGCCAAGACTATAAAAGATATACTTTTGTGTTTCATATAGTCACACATATATGTAGAAATTTTGAGAGAGTGCTTTTATTTGCAGTTAGTTTTTCATTTGTTGTTTGAGGACATATTTGAGAGACTAGTAAGTGGTAATTTGCAAAGGGAATTTAAAGTAAAAATGGCCAATATCTTATTTAAAGGATATCTTAAAAATTTTTTTTTCAGGGCTGAGGACCGAACTCAGGGCCTTGCGCATGCTAGGCAAGCACTCTGCCACTGAGCTAAATCCCCAACCCCAAAATTTTTAATTTCAATCTTAAACTCTTTCACTATGGAGGTTGCATCCAAAGAGCAGCATATGAATTTGGGCTAAATAAGTAAAATGTGCTATTTTATAATCATGACTTTTGATATCAGAGACAACTGCATACTTTAAGAGGAGATTCTGTTCCCCCTTTGGCCTACAAAAGAGGGGAAGGACCATCACTTTAATATCTTGCGAACCCTTGAGAATGACTTGAATGACAGTCAGGTAGGATGACTTATTCATACTTGCCGTATCTTCACAGAAACAATAATTTACTTTTGAATGATTTCAAGGTATAAAGTGCATTCTCAAAGAGGCTGACCATACTCTTGAGTCGGGTAAGTAAGCCATGGGGAGATTTAGAGGCCTTTGAACTCAGTCAAGCCAAGAGACTTAGTAATAAGATTGTTTTCCTAAAGATAAGATATCTCTGGTATCAGGTGACTATCATACTTTACAGAGCTTCAGCAGTTCTTAAAACTAATAGGTAGGTTGTCATAGTAAATGATAGAGCAGAAACTGTCTTATCCTCCAGTTATATTAGGATCCCAATAGAGGGTATGCCCAAAATCAAAGTGGCTTGAGGGAAAATATTTGTGATTTAAATAACTAAAACTCAGAAACAGAGCAGTTCTCTGAATTAATTTATTCCAGTGACTCTGCTCCATCTTCCTTTCTTATTCTTTTGAATTTGTTCTCTTTTGGTGGGTGAGATGGCTGTGATAGTTTCAGGACCATATCTACACACTATTACACAGAGCAAAAGAGGGGAAGCGGCATTTTCAGAAGGTCTTCCAGAAATAGAAGCCACCAGCAAAACTCTCTTGATATCTCAATGATACAAATTCAGAGTCAATCCCTTATCAGGAAGACGAAGTTATCCTTAATTAGGTCCATCCCTGAAGCTGTTACTGTGCACAGCCTAAGATATACAGGCTATATGGAAGAAGAATGATTTTTACAACAAAATCAGAATTGGGAAAAGAGAAGGGAGAAATGAAGTTTGAGTAAGAAATCAACTATATGTCCTCCTTAATTTTGTTCTAGTCCAGACTCAGAGTAATATAGGAAACAATCTGTGTTATTTACATTATGTTATAAAGGGATTTGAAGAAACTTACAAAAGAACACAAAACAGGGGCTGGAGTAGTGGCTCAGCAGTTATGGCGCTTGCCTGGCATGCACCAGTACGAGAGTTCAAACCCCAGCACTACGTACACAATGTAGTCTCAGAGCAACACAAGCCACATGAAAAACTAAATGAAATTGTTTTTTTTTAAAAAAAGTACACAAATATAACAAGATAAAATATGAGTGAAAAGGGCTGGAGTAGTGGCTCAGGGGCATCACGTTTGCCTCACATGTGCAAGGACCCACGCACGTATAAACCCCAGCAACACATACAAAACTAAGTATCAGAGCAATGAAAAACATAAAAAGCTAAAGTTAATTTTCTCTTTCTTCTCTTTAAAAAAATATGAGTGAAGAAAAAAGGGTGGAAAAAAATGAAAAAGTGACAAAATACAAAATTCACTCAATTTGATTCTATCCATATGTGGACTGCAAATCTGACTCTGACCTTCTATCTGCCAAAGAAAGGAAGAAAACTTAATCAGTAACTATATCATTTGGGCCTCTTTTTATTCAAGTGCCTGAGATCCAAATCGAATTGGCATGATTTTTTTAAAAAGGAAATTTATTGGCTTATTTAATAGAAAAGTATATGCATAGTCCTAGTTTTATGATGGGTCCAGAGACTCAAACAAAGTCTTCAGAACATTTGCCTTTGTTTGTTTCATTCTCAAATAGTAATTGATGGTAAAGATGGCCACAAAAGCCATAGTCCTATGGCAGTAATCCTATGGATAATGGGGATTTAGAGGAAGCTGACAACTCCAGAAAAAAAATCTTTGGTGGGATTCTGAATTACCTTGTTTGTGTTTTGTTCCCTTCTCTGGACCAATGAGTGTGGACAAAGGAATGAGGCATTCTGTCTGGATAGGTTGAGTCGTGTGCCCTCTCTTGTGGGCAATGGAAGTAAAGGTTTATGATTGAGAATACCTCCAGGAAAGCACCATTATTCAGGAGCAGCTTCAGAAAGAGGAAGACAAAACAAAACAAAACAAGAAGAGTCTTTATAATGAAATAATTCCATATAATAAAATTTAAATAAATCAATTGTTTAGAAGCCCAGCTATACCTCAGACTAACATCTAAGGAAAAACAAATGTCTCCTCCTTAAGACCTCAAATATATATATTATCTGTTTTCTAATACATTTCCAATATACACCAGTGACATATTGTCAATGTGGATTGTTTTTTTTTAAAAGCCTGGAGGGACCAGAGCAATGTGATCTAAATATACAACTATTCATGATTTTATCCAAGGTTAAGATTTAGTATCTGTATGAGAATGTATGGAATGAATAGTCTTTGGATGTTTTTGTCAAAACTAAATTACAGGTTGGCACATATCTGTCATCCTAGCAATTCAAGAAGCTGTGGCAGAAGGACCACAAGTTCAAGGCCAGCCTCATCAACTTAGCAAGACTCTGTCTCAAAAAATGGAAAGAATTGGGGATGTGGCTCAGTGGTAAAATGTCCGTGGGTTCAACCCTCAGTACTCCTCCAAAAAACTAAAACAAACAAACAGCAACAACAACAACAACAACAACAACAACAAAACCTCTTGGTTGCAGGGAACAAAAATCCATTCATAGTCAGTTCATTGAGAAATGCAAACTAGAGAACAAAAAAATATATTGTGTTTCTACTGGTGTCTTCAACCATGCTCTCTATGTCACCCCCCTTCCTTTTGTTGTCTTGATTACATCTCAAGGAAATGCTATTTTTTGGTCTCTTTCAGGTATAAAAAATGCCAGGCCAATCTAATCAAAACTTCTCACATTCACCTTTTAAATAGTTTGAGATATAAATTACATGCAATTCAATCACTTAAAGTACACAATTCAAAGGATTTTAGCATATTCACAGAATTGTTCTAATATCACCACCATCGATTTGGGAAATATTTTTATCACCCACCAAAAAATCTCACATTCAATTTCAAGTTCTCCTTTCTTGGTTCAGAAAAAAGTGCCATTTCTTTTATCATTTTGTAATTGCTATCCAATTCTTCCTTCCCTAACTCTAAGATTGGGGCAGGGACATGAGGACCAAGGGAAAAAATGTAAATGTAGTTTTACACTTTGTTCCCTTCTCTGGACCAATGATGGGGTGATGAACAGTCTAGTTGCCTAGGATGTCGGAATTTCAGTGCTAAAATTAGAAAAAAGTTCTAGGTAAATTGGCATGGGCTGGTGCTATAATCTACTCATGCTTGATCAAGGGCTAACCATCACATACTTTATTTTAGATGCTTTCCAGGTATCCAACTCCTCCAATCCTGTCCCTCCAGGACAGTTTGATTACAAAGTTAAGGTGGGAACAAGCAGATATTCAAATATAATACTAAGTTTCTACTTTTTTGATTAGCAAATAATTTATAGGTGATTTTTGGTACTACGTGGTTGTTTAGCTCCCAATCAACATTTTACCTAAGGCTTTTAGCATTGATGATCTGACTGATTTATTTTCATTAGGAGTTGCAAAATGGTTATTCTCTAAGAGATAATGTTGCTATGGACATTTAGGTAACAAATTTTTGTGTGGACACATAATCTGGGATATATACTTAGGAATGGGATAGCTGACTGATACGGCAACCCTATGTTTAACATTATGAGGAATTCTCAGGTTGCACCAAGTTACATTACCAGTATATGAAGGCTGTAGTTGCTCCACATCTTTTCCAACACTCTTTTGGATTGTAGTCACGCTAGTGGGTATAAAGTGGTATCTCACTGTGGTTTTGATTTCTATTTCCCTAAGGATTAGTGATGTTGAACATCATTTCATGTGTTTTTTGGACATTTACACTTCTGTGGAGAAATGACCATTCAAGTCCTGCCCACTTTCACACTGGGTTTTTTCTCACGGTCAAGTTTTAAGCATTTGTTTGTTTTTGGTACTGGATATTGAACCCAGGGCTTTGAGCATGCTAAGCAAATGATTTTCCACTAGGCTGCATCTGCAGCTTACATAAATGTTCTTCACATATTCTAGATACAAGACCTTGTCAGATGTATGATTGCAAAGATTTTCTCCCATTCTTCAGAATGTCCTTTCATTTATTGAGTTATCCTCGAAGTATAAGTTTTTAATTTTGATAGTTCAATTTATCCATTTTTTCCCTTTTGTCACTTGTGCTTTTTGTACCATATTTAAGAAGGTTTTGCCTAACCCAAGGTCACTAAGATTTACTTCTGTTTTCTTCTAAAAGGTTTGTTATGGGGTTGGGGATTTAGCTCAGTGGAAGAGCTCTTGCCTAACAAGGACCAAGTTCCGTCCTCAGCCCTGGGGGGGAAGAAAAGGTTTATTAAAACATACTTAGCTTTGATTCCTTTTTGTATATGGTATAAGGGTCCAACTTCAGTCTTTTGCATGGGGATATCCAGTTGTCCCAGCATCATTTGTTAAAGACTATTGTAAACAAACAATTTTTTTTCTCCAGTGAAATGGAAACTTTGTCAAAAATCAGTTGACTATATTTTATTTCTTGACTCTCAGTTTTGTTCAACTTTGTGCCAATACTGTCATACCTTTCTCTTTTGTACCTTTTTGCCAGTACCACATCATTTTAATCATAGTGGCTTTACAGTGAGTTTTGAAATCAGGAAGTGTAAGTTTTCCAGTTTTGTTCTTTTCCCATGATTGTTTGACTACCCTGGATTCTCTGTATTTCCAGATGAAATTTGTCAATTTGTGAAAAAAAAAGACAGTTGGGATTACAAAAGGGATTACATTGAATCTATAGATTAACTGGAGAGTGTTGTAATCTTGAAAATAGTAAGTTTTCTCAATGTACAGACTTACACTTGTGTGGTTAAGTTTATTACTAATTCTTTTTTATAGCAATTATAAATTGAATTCTTTTATTATTGCATTTTAGGATTGTTCATTGTTATTGTACAGCAATACAACTGCTTTTGTATATTGCTCATTTATCCTGCAAGCTTACTTAACTTGCACATTAGTTGTTTTCGTTTTTTAAAGAGAGAGAGGGAGAAAGTGAGAGAGAGGAGAGAGAGAGAAGGGATCCATTTTATGAAACCACCAGTAAATATTTAAAAACAGGACTAGTATAGAAAAACCATGATAGGGCAGGTTGTGGTAGTGCACAACTGTAATCCCAGCAAATCTGGAGGTAGAGGCTGAGGTAGAAGGATCTCAAGCAAGCTTTTATTTTGTTTGCTTTTTAAAGAGAAAATGGGGGAAAGAGAGAAAGAAAATGAATATTTTTTTCATTTGGCCTTTGTTTCTCCAACACTTAGTTGTGTATGTAATGTTGGGGTTTGAACCCAGGTCCTCATGCATGCCAGACAAGTACTCCAACCACTGAGTCACTGCTCCAGCCCCAGAGGATTTCAAGTTTAAGGTCAGCCTTGGCAACTTAGTGAGACCCTAAATAAAAAACTAAAACATACTGATGTGGTAAAGCATCTCTAGGTTCAAAACAAAAAAACAAAAAAATCAAGGTAGGGATTACCTTGTGGCTTTTAAACTATCAAAGGCTATTACTAGAAAGATATGCTGTGGTGTGGTCTGCTGCTCAGGTGGCAGAACTTGGGGGAAATGCCATTCATCGACAGCCAGCATGTCATCCACAAGTTCTTCCTGCCCCGAGCTTACACTGTTGCCATCCCCCTGGCCGCAGGCCTCTTGCTGCTCCTGTTTGTGGGATTATTCATCACCTATGTTATGCTGAAGAACCAGAGGGTGACCAAGAAGGCTCAGTGAAGGCCCAGCAGAGGCTGCTCTCCATCCTCTCCAGGGCAGGGACCAAGGGTCAGAGCCTGTAGCACAGTTCAGGTGTGGCAGCACTTCCAGCCTGGCTGCCCTGCAGCCCTTGCGAGGGACAGAGCAACTCAGGACTCAGCCCTGACAGACCAAAGGCCCCTCTTCTCCTGCTCATTCTTCCAGAAGCCAGAAGGAAGAAAGACCTGGAAGCCTCCCTCGTAGGGCCTTCTGACTCAAGGCCTGAACGATGCTGGTCCTGCCCACCTCACTGTCAGTTTTTCCCTATGGGTGCCACCTTCTTGCCTCAGTTTCCCTCCAGTGATCTGCTAATGATGATGGACTGAGCAGGGTCTGAGGCAGATATGGCCTCTCCCTCTCTCCCCCAAGTGCTGCTCCTCCCTGAAGGCAGCTCTGCTGAGTGACACAGCCCAGACCCCACAAGGACTTCAGGACCTAAAAAGTCCTAAGGAAAACCCCCAGCAGACCCCAGGAACACTGGTGCACATTAAGGTGGCCACATGAGGGCCCCGACCTGGGACTACCTGTTTGGGAGAACTTAACAATAAATGTCGATGGTATGTTAAAAAAAAAAAAAAAAAAAAGAAAGAAAGATATGCTAGGAGAGCTGGTCGTGGCTGTAATCCCAGGTGGTAGGACTACAGATTCAAAGTCAGCCTCAAGTAATTTAGCAAGGTCCTAAACAACTTGGTGACAACCTGTCTCAAAAATAAAAAGAGCTGGGGGCTGGGGATGTGGCTCAGTGGTAACATGACCCTGGGTTTAATCCCTGGTACAAAAAAATAAAAACCAAAAACCAAAAACCAAAAACCAAAAAACAACAACAACAAAAAAAGATATACTAGGAGAAAAATAATTAACACTTAATGAGTACTTTCTATGTTCTTAAACTTTAACATGTCATTAAATCAGGTACCATGGTTTATTTATTAATCACTAATTTACAGTGAGGTAAAGTTCCAGAAATTAAGTTAACTTTCTCATGGTAAAACTAACAGCAAGGATATGATCCTAGATATGTCTGATTTTCCCAGTAGTCTTGCTTTTTATACCAGAAGTACCTTAAAGCAGAAAATTTGGTAAGATAGGAGCCAAATGTTCATGCCTCATAAGCATCATTGATTTGCTGTTAAACTTAAGCAATTCACATTACCTCTCAGATCCACGGCTAATCTGTATAAATAAAATAAAGATGATAAGGTCTGTTCTTGTCTCTGGAACATCACACAATGAAGTCCAAGTATGGTGAAGGAACAGGATAAAATACTAAATATGATTACATTTATACGTATATGTAATACTGAGCCTAGGAACTTTTATATCCCATTTCCCAAGTCTTGAAATTTTTATGCTGTACCATTTCACTCTGTACCCTTTGCATCTTGCCCCAAGGCAACATATCCAATTAGTACACAATAAAAAGAGAAAATGAAGTATAAAGTAAAACGAAACACAATCTTCTCTTTCACACTTACCTACAGATTGTATTTAAGAATGAGACTATAGTCAAAAAACCCAAAGGTCAAATGTTCCCTCTGAAGCTAACCTAAAAAAGGAAAAGATCAGAGGAACAGACAAAGGGGAAGGAAACAGAGGGAGGAAGAATGAGACAGGGAAAGTTCATGGAATGAAACAGACTTAACTTTCCTATGTTCATATATTAGTAAATTACAGAAAGATCAGTAGAGTAGAGGGAAGAGAACAGGGGGTGGGAATAAAGGAGGGGGAGGGGAAATACTCGGGACTGAATTAGAACAAGTTATAACTCCATGCTTTTACAATTATGTCAGTATATATTCTAATATCATGTATTTCTAAAAAGAGCCAAAAATGAAAAAAGAATATGAGACTATATCATAATAGAATGAAATTTTTATTTTGCAAATAAAACAGCAAAATGCTACTACCATTGAATTGACCCTGAAGCCACACTGAATTCATACCTTGCAACTGAATTTTCTCAGTTCATCAACTAGTTCCACTGAAAACAGATTCAGCCCCTCTGTGGAGGTAGCACGGAACAGATTTAATCATGATGACAGCAAAGGCTAGCAAGACTAAGCAAAAGAAGTGACTATATCTGTTTTCAGTTTCTTTTTTTTCTTGGAAACATGCTTCATGGCCATATGAAACTTAAAGACTGACTGTTCTGGCCAGTGAAGAAGGTTAAAACTGTCACGGAGTAGAAATAATCGTAGATTATACTTTTATCTTCACACTGCGATATCCATGTCTCTCAGAGAGGTCTGGCTAAACCAGGATATTCTTTGCAATAGCATTCAAAGTCCTTACTTTGGTCACATCTGTTACCTTTAGAGAATATTCTGAATTAGAAAGTGAGGCTCCCATGGCAACAGAGGAATTTCTGCAACAGAAATAATAAAGGAACAGATAATTTATCAGTTGTTAAATGAGCAACCCAACTGGCACTTTACTTTATTGGTTATTTCATGGTTCAAACACAGGGAAAAAAGTAAGAACTCTGGACTACCTTATTCCATAATTTTCATTAATTAATTACTTGAAACTTGAAATCTAGTAGCTGAATACAACAAACAGTATACGTCATTTTAAATCTGGAGATACAGTTTTAAGGCTCTTTCTTCTTTTATATTGCATTTTTGGAACTTATAAAGATTCAACTATTAAATTACAGGAAACTTCTCATATTAAAAAAATCACATAATAGCTTCAATTTCTTAACAGTAACATAATTTCAAAATAACTGAACTTAGCAAAGGTGAGGGAAGACTGACTAAATGGCAATGGCTGGCAAGGCTACACAAAAACTATATAAAGGTTTACTAGGTTCAAAAGATCCTGCTCATTAAAGACAGAACAAGAACGATTTTAGGAATGTTTTTAAACTTCAAAATGACAATACTTATGTACTAATCATAACTTTCCATTCATTGATCGTGGCATTAACTAAGGTTTTCCTATTTGGGAAAGTAAAGATTAATCTTATCCCTTCTTATATGAGTCCAAAAATACATTTTTACCGAAATTTCATCCCTGAGTCTCTAGAAGTTCGAGCAGAACAGTGGAATTCTGTAGCACCTGAACCCTCAAGGATTCTTTGTAAATTTCTGTCTGTAATGCCACCTCCTGTTAAAAAGAACAAGTAATAAATTAAGAGAACAGAATCTTACATAAAATTTAAATAATAATAATGACTGATTACTCTACTACTCTGAAATTTCTCAATGATTCGAAAATTACCCTCTCCCTAAGCTAAAATGAAATCAAGCAATAAAAAATGTATACTAGACTCTGAAGAACTGTTAATGCCACAGAGCTTATGTGATGGAATCATATATATCAGTTGGTTTGTATGACAAAGCTGGATATTACTGATGTCTACTCTGAGTCAAGGAAAATCATTCAATCCATCCCTGCTTGACCTTCAGCAAAATAAAATTAAAATGAAAGGTAAGGACAGGTTTGACAAAAAAAGATACAAAAGCACAACCTGAGAAGTATGTAAGGTTTTCTCTCTGGCCAAGACTGAAAGAGCATACTGATTTCAGTGGCAATGGAAATGAGGCCAAGTGTTACAGTTTACTCATCACAGTATCAACTTTCTGTTTCTTCTCCACAGAAGAATCTAACTATTTTATTAAAGGCACACAACCAAGTATTTTGTTATGATTACATGTTTTGATAAATAATCTTTAAAATACTTATATATAAAAATCATATTCTGAATTGGTACTAGTAATTATTCATCTTTATATACTTATCTCTTGTAGAGGATATATTCAATAAACATTTCAAAATGACATTAAAACACGTACTTTGTACTTCAAGCTATTCAAGTTGCTGAAATAACACGTTTCTATGTATTGTTTCAGACTTGTTAACTTGGCTTTTTTGTTTTTGTTTGTTTTTGGCTTGTGGTATATACATAGTGCTGAACCCTAAGAAGTAGCAAGACCATAGACTGAGAAGTTAAGATTTAAAGGAAACCTGGCTTCACCCCACAGCTCTCCACAGAGTCTCAACTTTTTCACCAAAAAGAGGATAATATTGCCTACTTAATGAGCTTATAAGGATTAAAAGACAATTTATTTTCCTCTAACAAATCAAACCAAAACAAATTGCTGAAAACATTTTTCAAACACAGGCTAACATAGCTTTTACAGTTAAAAAGAGACCTCAAAGA
>PVKS010037444.1:0-18369 GCA_004027875.1 Aplodontia rufa | reverse complement strand
TTTTTTTTTTTTTTTTTTTTTTTTTAATGTTATTTTTTATGATGCTGCAGAGTGAACCCAGGATTGCCAGTAGGCCAAGGATGTTTCCCTAGAATGAAACACTTGGGTCTTTGCTTTAATACATAGGATTGTGCTAAGGCTTTTCCAGTTCCAAATTTTTAAGGATTGAACTAGGTTATCAGTGACATGTATTTGTTGTCCCAAAAAAAGTGGGCTCAAGGACTCCTTGAGGATTTGACATTTTTTTGCTTTCTGCAATCATACTACTATGTTTTGGCTTTTGTCATGAAGGCACTATAGCTCTCATATAGGCAGGTTCAAACATATACATATTTCAGGGCACAGAAGACTATTTACCTTTTTTTTTTTAAAGAAAGAGGGACAGCAAGAAAGAGTGAAACAGCTTTATTTCATCTGTTTTTCATTGCTTTAACATTTAGTTGTGTATGTGGTGCTGGGGTTTGAACTTGGGTCCTCATATACGCCAGGTAAGTGCTGCAACTGCCAAGCTGCCACTCCAGCTTGGACTATTTACTTTAAAAATCTGTTTTGTATGGGCTAGAGTGGTGGCTCAGTGGATACGGCACTTGCCTGGCATGCGGGAGTCCCTGAGCTGAAACCCCAGCACCACGTACACAGCAGTGTCCAAGGCATGAAAGCCACATGAAAAGCTAAATAAAGATTGCTTTTTTTCTCTCTCTCTTTCTATCTCACTGTCTCTCTTTCTTTAAAAAAAAAAAAAATGTTTGCAAAAGGGAGAGAAGACGTAGTGACTGCCCAGCCCGTAGAAATTTGTTTAGTTTGTATGTTACTGTTCCATACTGCTGATATTTGGTTATTTTCTCTTTAAACACTTTTTTCATTTTTCAGTTATTTTTATTTTTTGATGGTAGGAATTCAACCCCAGCCTTATACCTGCTTTCTCATATTCTGCCTCTGAGATGTGCTTCTACCCAAAAGTCTTTTTGAAGCATAAAAATCACTTTTCTATCTTTTGCTTTCCCCACAGGAATAATGAGATTTATTGGGATATCAATTTGTGTTCATTTAATTTTGGTGGTGCTGGGGATTGAACCCAGGGGCACTTAACTACTGACACATCTTCACCCTTTTTGAGATGGGGTCTTCTAAGCTGCCAAGGCTGACCACAGATGTCCAGTCCTCTTGCTTCAGACTCTGGAGTTGCTGGGATTATAGGCATGTGCCACTTCCTCTCAGCAACACTTAATTTTTTAGAAAAGACCTTTTCATAAAGCAGTAAATTATATCTGCACTTTATAAAATTTACTGCATTACTGTGATTGTTATTTATCTAGAAAAGAACATGTCTCAAATTTGGTTAGTGTTCTTTATATTTTGGTTTTTTGCTTTGCCTTCCATCAACATATCATACCACAGTTGGGTGCCATAGTTTTTTTTTTTTTCATTCCTCTCCCCATCTTGCAAAGCATAAGCTCCTAGTTTTAACAGTCAGAGAATGTCTTTGTTTCATTCTTTAGCTTGGTAAGTTGCTCAATATGTAATTGTTCAGATGAGATGCTGTTAATACAGCGATAAGTGTTCCTTAGTTTTACTTTAATGATCTAAAGGGTTTCCTAATATTTTTGCTCTCGTATAGGATGTGTGTGAATTTTCACTTTGGTTTTGTTTTGTTACCAGGGATGCTTACCACTAAACCACATTCCCAACCCTTTTTTATTTTGAGGCAGGGTCTTGCTAAGTTGCTGAGTTGGGCTTTGAACTTATGATTCTCCTGCCTCAGCCTTCTGACCTGCTGGGATTATGCCTATTTAAGATATTTTTACATTTGAGTTTCTTAAGCGTTAGTGAAGCTTATGCGCCCCTGATACCACTACTGTAATCAATACTTACCTGTGATTATTTTCTTTTTCACCATGCTTTTCTCCATGAGCTTGCTATCACTCACTTGATTGACTGAGTGGTACGACTACATCATGTTGTGGACATGTGTTTAACTGTACAACTGTTTCCCAAAATGTTGGGTTTTGTTTGTTTGTTTATTTGTTTTAAACCTCTCCACCTGTATATAATTATGCTTCACATTCTGTATGAGACTTCTGTGGTCTTGTTTTTAATTATAGCTTATGTAGTGGTATACAATTATGGTCTTATTTTCCATTTCTTTAATGACTAGTGCTGTTCTGTATACTTTCTCATCTTCAGCACTGGCATGCCAGTATGTTCCTTCTTGAAATGTCCACCATAATTTTAGAATCACCTTGGGAAGTTTTGAGAAGAATAGTGCTTTAAATTTAATTGAAATTGGGGCCAGAGCAGTGGCCTGGTGGTTACAGCAATTGCCTGGCATGCTGAAAGACCCTGGTTCAAAACCCAGTACTATATACACCAACCACTAAGTGTTGGAGAAACAAAGGCCAGATGAAAAACTAAGGTTAATTTTTCTATCTTCTCATTTTCTCCCTATTTTATTTTTAAAAAGAAAGAGACTTTGAGAAATAATCCGTTTTTACTTAGTTTTTCATGTGGCTTTTGTTGCTCAACACTTCTTATGTATGTAGTGCTGAGGGTTGAACCTGCATCCATGTGCATACCAGGCAAGTGCAGTAACCAGTGAGCCACTGCTCCAGCCCTCTCTCTCTCTCTTTAAAAACAAACAAAAAATTTGAGATTGTTTTGGAACCAAATGTGGTGGGGCACATCTGTAATCCCAACAGTTAGGGAGGCTGAGGCCGGAGAATCGCAAGTTCAAAGCCAGTCCTAGCAATTTAGTGAGGTCCTAAGCAACTTAGACTCTGGCTCAAAATGAAAAAAGGGCTGGATATGTGGCTCAGTGATAAGCACTCCTGGGTTTCATCAGCTGTAAATCCTCCCACCCCAGATTTGCATTGGATAAGTGGATGGATTGGAGAAAATATCGCAGTATCTGATCCATGAACACAGTTTGTTTCTTTCTTTCTCTTTTAAGAGAGAGGGACTGTTGCGCCCCCGCCGCACCCCCCCCCACCCCCGCAGCATTCTGTTCCGTTTCGTGGGAGACGGGAATGAGGGGGCTAACACTGGCAGTCAGAACGCGGGACCTTCCTTCCCTTTCACAGGTCCCTTTCCTCCTGGCTGGGGGAGAATAAACTCAGTCTCACGCGTGGGTGGCACCTTGAAAACTTCTCTTGTTTATTTCTCACACACATGGATTGATATAGCCAGAGCAGGCTGCTAAGGGACCAATGGTGAAGCGGCAGACTGACTTATTCCAGCCAATGAGCGACTGCTATGTTGGTGTCATCATCTATCACCGACCAGGAATGTGCAAGGGCGGGGGAGGGAGGAAGGAGGAAGAAGCACTAATGCGCAGGCGCGTAGCCTGTCTTGCTCAGAGTGCACGAAATATGAAGGGGGAGGAGAGAGAAGTGTCATGGCTTCCCGAACAGCGATTCTTTTGCACAGAGCACAAGGGACAGTGAGAGAGCAAAAGAGAATCAATTTTATTTAGTTTTTCACGTGACACTGTGTGTACATAGTGCTGGGGTTTGAGCTCAGTTACTTGTGCATGCCAGGCAACCGCTGAGCCACCACTCCAGCCCCACTCTGCAGCTCAGTGCAGAGTGCTTTGCCTGGCATACAGGGGTTTGTAGGTTTGCATTCCATTCCACCAAAAAGAAAGAAAAGAAAATGAGAAAAAGATTTTTCAGTATGACATGTGATTGAAAAACCTATACACATTCCCAGCCCAGCGATTTTCTGCTGTGGTTAAACTGTTGGCTCTTAGTAAAGGCAGTCAGTACATCAATTATCAGCTTGCGTACATGTAGTGAGTAGGAGACAAGCCACCTTTGGACAGTCATTTATTGTTATATCAAGCTTTTCAAAGGAAAGTTAGAAAGCTACTGGAAGACATCCTAGCTTTATGTATACTTTCTGTGTACTTGAAAAATAAATTCCAAATTAATGCAATTTTAATTGATTGAAGTCTACAAAGGCGGTCTAACCTTGTTTAAAGAAGTTTTTCTGTGCGTTATGTCGTGTGACAGTCACTAATTCCTTTGTCAGTTTTTTTTGGGGGGGAACATCTGGAAATTAACGTGTGTTTGATTTTTTGTCTTCATATGTTGCTTCATTGCCTTATTTTTTCTTTAAGGTTTTGGGTTTTTGGAGTTTTGTTTTTTTGTGTGTGTGTGAGAAAGAGAATCAAGTTTTATTCGTTTTTCATGTGGCTTTTGTTGCTCTGACAATTTGTTATGTACATGGTGCTAGGGTTTGAACCCTCACACTTGCCTGGCAAGTGCTGCAACAGCTGAGGTACCACTCCAACCTGTATGAGATTATTATTTTTTTTTTTTTAATTTTTTTAAAGAAGGGACAGTGAGAGAGAGACAGAGAATCAACTTCAGTTTTTCATGTGGCTTTCATTGCTTGACACTTCGTTGTGTGCGTGTCACTGGGGTTTGAACTTGTGTCTTTATGCATGCCAGGTGAGCACTGCAACCACCCAGCCCTTGCTCCAGCCCATTGAAGGAATTTATGGAATGAGTTATGGATTATTTTTAATTTGTTTTTGTACCAGTAATTGAACCCAGGGGCATTTATCAAATGAGACACATCTCTAGCTCATTTATTTATTTTATTTTTTTAAAGAGAGAGGAAAAGAGAATCAATTTTATTTTTCCACCTGGTCTTTGTTTCTCCAACACTTAGTTCTTAGTTGTGTATGTGGTGCAGGCGTTCAAACACAGATCCTCTTAGAAAGCAGGCAAGAGCTCCACCACTCCAGCCTTCCTTTCTTATTTTTAATTAGAGACAGAATCTCCCTAAGATACTTAAGGCTTCAATAAATTGTCAAGTTCTGCTTTGAACTTGGGATCCTCCTGCCTTAGTGTCCTGAGCTACAGGAATTACAGGTATGTGCCACCATAACAAGTTCATTATGGTACTTGACCAAGTAAGCCTCTTACTTAGCTGTAGGATATTGTGAAGAGATGCTAGGAGCACTACTTGATCAAAATGTTAAATTAGGGGTCTGTAGAGGTAGCTCAGCCGTAGAGCGCTTTTTTGCCATGCACGAGGACCCAGATTTGATTCCTAGCACCACATACCAACTAAATGGAGGGAAAACTTGATTTTTTTTTCTTTTTTTAATGAGAGAGAGAAAAGATCAGTTTTAATTAGGGGTGTGTGTGTGTGTGTGTGTGTGTCTTTCGTTGCTCTGAGACTTCAGTGTGTACCTGGTACTGAGGTTTGAACTCCATACTCATGAGTGCTGAGTAAGCTCCATAACCACTGAGCCAGCGTTCCAGCCCCTCCTTTTCTTTAATAAGAAAAAGAAGTTAATTTAGCCAGATGGAGTGGTGCCTCCCCATAAATTCAGCAAGTTAGAGAGTCACTAAGCAATTTAATGTGACCCTGTTTCAAAATAAAAGACTTGAGGATGTACCTTAATGATACCATGTCCACAGATTTCAATACCCTGTACCAAAAAAACACAAAAGTTGTAAATTTAATCCCAGCATTTTAGGAAGTTGAGGCAGAAATATTGTTAAGTTTGATGTAAGCCTCATAAACTTAGACCCTGTTTCTAAATAAAAAACAGGAAATGGCCAGGGGTGTAGCTCATTGTTAAGCGCATGGTTGGGTTTAATCCTGGTACTACAAAAAAAGAAAAATTTTTACTGTATATATGACTTCACATTTGAGGGCTGGAAGTACTGAGTTGTGGAATGACATGATTGGAGCAATGTCGTAGGAATCTTGAAATGTTTTAGTGTAGTTAACTCACTGTACTTTGAGGGTTTTGTATTTGGACTCAACCCAACATGGATCAAAAATAATAATTATTTTTTTAAAAAAAAAAGTATTGAACATGGGCCAATTTTTTTTTTAATCATTATACTCTGAGGGGATATACTGTGTTAACTAGGTGAAGTGGCACTTGCCTGTGATCCCAGTGACTCAGGAGACTGAGGTACCAGGAACACACAGGTTTAAGGTCAACCTGGGCAACTTAGCAAGAACTCCTTTCAGAATTTAAAAAGTTTTGGTGGTACAGGTTGATATTGGATTGCTACTGGGTTCAATCCTCAATTGCCACCAAAAAAAAAAAAAAAAAAGAAGAAGAAGAAGAAAGCTAATATAACAACTGCATGTTTACATTTTATTTGGTATTTTTAAGTATGTAGAAATATATTGTCTCTTCTGGGGGGAGCAGTAACCTTCAAATGCTTAACCACTGAGCCACATCCAGAGCCTTTTTTTTTTTTGAAACAGGGTCTAGCTAAGCTGCTGAGGCTGGCCTCAAACTTGGTGTCTCCCCCTGCCTTCAGCCTCTTCAGTTGCTAGGATTACAGGTATGCACCACCATGCCCAGTGCTTCCAAAGGTGATTTTAAGAGACATTGTAGGTGGTTTATATACAAGTACTACACCACTTTAAAGAAAGTAGTTGGGCATCAAAGGATTTTGATAGGTGAGCGCATCCTGGAACAAAGCCCATATGGATTTTGAGGGGCACCTTTACTTTTTACACTTTTCCAGTTTTCAATTTTTTGGGCTTTGCCCCACCTATCAGTGAATTTTAGAATAATCTGAAAAAGAAAAATTGCCCGAATTAGTAACATAAGACTTGAAGGATTTCTTTGATTTTTGTTATTCCCAGAGCCTGAGAAAAATATCCCAAATAGAGGCTGTACTAGTTCTTTAAGACATTATTTTGTTCTTTTATGCAGATTTAGACTTCAAATACTGACTCTCCTATAATATGGTATTGTCAGTTATTTAATTACATGATAAGCTAAAAGATTTCAGTGGATAAATACTCTATTTTCATTAGATCCACCCTTTTTATTTCTAGGAGCTTCATTAATAATAACATCTGTGAGGAAGAGAAAATCAACATTACCAAAAATAGTTTTAAATAGAGTTAATTGACATTAAGGACCGTTGGCACTGGTGTGTTGGTACATCCTATAATCTGAGCAGCTCAGAATTATGAGGCAGGAGGATCTTGAGTTCTAGGCAAACCTCAACAACTTAGCAAGATGTCTCAAAATAAAACTAAAAAGTTGGGGACCGGAGTGGTGGCTCAGTGGTTATGGTGCTTGCCTGGCATACATGAGAACAAGAGATCGAAACCCAGCACTGTGTACATAACCGAGTGTCAGATCAATGAATGCCACATGAAAAACTAAATAAACTTGGTTTCTCGCTTTCTCTTTAAGAAGAAGAAAAAGAGGGGGACCTCAAGATACAGTCTGGTAAAGCACTCTGGGTTCAGTCCTGGGTCCTCCCCCACCTACCTTGGAAGTGAAAAGGACTTTTTTTTTTTTTTTTTTTTTTTTTTTTAAGAGAAGGACAGTAAGAGAAAGAGAAAAAATTTTATTTAGTTTTTCATGTGTCCTTTGTTGCTCAGAGACTTCGTTGTATACATGGTGCTGGGGCTTGAACTCATGTCCTTGCACATTCTGGGCAAGTGCCGTAACCCACAAGCCACTGCTCCAGCCTCCAAAAACACATTTTTAAAACTGTTGAGTGAGATTGTTAGGTGGATTAACTTAATTCCTATAATTTAGTGTTAATTTAAAATACAGTTGGAGGGGTCTGGAGCAGTGGCTCAGCGGTTACAGCACTTGCCTGGCATGGACGAGAACCTAGTTTCAAACCCCATCACCACATACACAACTGGCAGACGAAAAGGCAACATGGAAATATAAATTAAAATTTATTCAATTTTTCCTCTGTCTTCGGTGTTAATCTAATAATTTTGAGAGCAAGACATGGTAGCACATGTCTGTAATCTCAACAACTTGGGAGGCTGAGGAACAAATTTAAGGCTAAGCCTTAGCAGTTCGACAAGACCCTATCTCAAAATCAGAAAATGAGCAGAGGATATGGCTCAGTGTTAAGTGCCTCTGGCTTCAATTCCTTGTATAAAAAGAGAGAAAAGAAAAGAGCAGTTCTCTTTCAAGAGTATACAGCCCACTGTAGTTTCTATCTGCGTTTTAGATGGGCTTCCTCATACAGTATCTCAGTGTCTTTTGATTATTTACTATTACCTTCAGATAATTGTGTATAATATATTTTTAATGTCTCTTGTGTTAGTAAGGAATTGTCTAGTCTCTTCATATTGTCATTATTATATGTACACTTGTTACTCTCCCTTTAACAGATATAGGTGTTAGGGCCCATAGAATGTCAGCAGGCAAATAAATCTTATCTACATTATTATTTTTTTGTTATAGCATCTTCATATATATTCTATTTATCATTATTGATAGAAGTTCCCTCTTGAATAGTATAGAAAACTTGTGGAAATGATTCTCTCAAAATAAAATGAATTGAATTCCCTATTTTGTTTTGCTGTGTTTTAAAAATCTCTTATTTAAAAAAAAAATCTCTTATTAAAACTGTAACTGTTTTGCCAGGCACTGTGGTACATTCTTTTAATAACAGCTGGGTGGGAAACTGAGGCAGAAAGATCACAGATTTAAGGCCAGCCTGGACAACAACAAGAACCCCATCTCAAAATAAAAAGACCTAGGGAGGAGTGAACAGTGGCTTTTTGGCACTTGCCTGGCATGCGCAAGGAGGCGGGTTTGAGCCCCAGTACCACATATACAACAAAGTGTTGGAGCAACAAAAGCCACATGAAAAACTAAATAGAAGTGATTTTTCTCTCTTTCCTCCCTCCCTCTCGTTCGCTCTTTCAAAAAAAGAAAAAGAAAGAAAAGAAAAAGACCTGGAGATGTAGCATTGTGTGGTAATGCACCCTTGGCTTCAATCCCTAACATCACAAGAAAAAAATAGCACTATTTTGTGTCTACATTGTGTCTTTGTTATTTACTGGTAGTTGTAGAATTAGAGGAAAGTTGCATAAGAGATCCTTCTTTAGTTTATCCTAATGTTAATGACTGACTCAGCCTTGGTACAAATATCAAAGCCAAAAAAATTAACACTAATTCAGTACTAACTTTATTTTTATTTATTTATTTATTTAAAGAGAGGACAGTGAGAGAGGGAGAGACAGAGAGAATCAATTTTTATTGAGTTTTTCACATGGCTTTTGTTGCTCTGACACTTAGTTGTGTACGTGGGTACTGGGGTTTGAACTCTTGTGTACTCAGTGCATGCCGGGCAAGTGCCGTAACCACTGAGCCACCACTCTAGCCCAATGCTAACTTTAGATTCACATTTTTTACATAATGTGCTTTTGTGTTTGTGTGTGTTATACATTACATTTAACTGAATTTCATTGATCTTTTAATCTGATTTTTTTTTTCTGTGGTGATGCTGGTCATTGATTCCTAGAGTCTCATACATGCTTGGCAAGTGTTCTATCACTAAAGTACACCCTCTGATCCTGTTCCATTTCTTAATTTCTCTTTTTCATTTCTGACACTTTGAGACAGGGCATCCCTAGGTTGCTAGGACTGTCTTTGAATTTGTGATCCTCCTGCCTCACCCTCCCACGTCCTTGGATTACAGACTTGTGTCACCACACTTACCTACTTCTGACACTTAGGATAAGAGTAGTAGTATTCTGCAGAGTGTGTTACAATTTAGGATTGTTGTTTTTAACTTCTTATAAAAATTTTTTATTTCTCATTGCATGGTCTTAAGGAAAGGATATACATGTCTTATTTATAATTCACCTTTGTGATTTTATTATATTAGTGCTTGCTTGTTTACTATTTATATTTATGGTCAGTACATGTCATGGGGCAGAATATGTGTCAGAGACTATGTCAGTTATTTTCCTCAAAGGTTTACTTTAATATATATTGGTATATATTGTCTACAACAGTTATTGTGGTCTTTCTCTAATATTGAGTCAGGTTTTTTTTTTACATGTTTTTGGTACTGGGGATTGAACCCAGAGTTACTTTTTTGCCACATTGCTAACCCTATTTTTTTTAAATTATTATTAAGAGTATATAGAGATACAAATGAGAGGGAAACATTATCAAACCATCAATAACCAATGTATATATACATAGTTATCCAGGGGTAATGCCCAAACATGGATGACCACCTTGAGTTTCACCTGTTGCAGTTACCCCAGAAGAACTCTTGTATAAAATGGGTATCTCGTGGAGGAATAACCTCTGCTTCTGAGATGGTTCGCCTATATTCCCACTCTCCAGTATCCTAGGAGATCTTAGAATACCCTCCCCCACCCCCGATTGCTAACCCTTTTTATATAGAGACAGGATCTGGCTAAGTTGCCTAGGACCTTCTGAAGTTCATGAGGCTGCCTGAAACTTGGAATCTTATTGTCTCTTTCCCTGAGATCTTGGGATTATAAACCAGGCTACTTCCCCCACCCCCATCAGGGGTTTAACCCAGGATTGTATAATCTCTGAGCCATACTCCCCCTTTTTCTATGTATTTTATTTTGAGACAAGGTGTTCCTAAATTGGTTAGGGGCTAAGATTCTGAGGCTGGATTTAAACTCAGTCTTCCTGCCTTAGCCTCCCAAATCACTGAGATGACAGGCATCCACTAATGTACTTGACTAACTTCTTAACCTTCTAATTTTTTTTTTCATCTGGTTTTTGTTGCTATGACACTTAGTTGTGTATGGTACTGGGGTTCAAGCACTGGGTCCTCGCGCATGCCAGGCAAGCACCATACCGCTGAGCCACCGCTCCAGCCCCACTTTAACTTTCTTTCTTTTTTTTTAAGGGGACAGTGAGAGAAAGAAAAGCAATCTTTATTTAGTTTTTTTCATATGACCTTTATTCCTGGGACACTTTGTTGTTTACGTTGTGCTGGGGTTTGAACTCATGTACTTGCTCATGTCAGGCAAGTGCTATAACCACTGAGACACCACTCCAACCCCTCACTTTAACATTCTTAACAGAATATTTTTTATTTACCCTTTCATTTCATATGTTTGTGACATATGGTTAAGAAAATTTGGTACCTTGTACATAGTTCTTTAATCTTTCTCATGTTGATACTAATTTTCACTGAATTTTTCATTTGATAAATAGTCCATATTATTGGGGATATATATATATATATATATATATATGTATATGTATGTATGTATTTGAGAGAGGGGTAGAGAGAGAATCAATTTTAATTTTATTCAGTTTTTCATGTGGCTCTTTTTGCTCTCACACTTTGTTGCATATATGGTGCTGGGGTTTGAACTCTCATCCTCGTGCTTGTCCAGCAAGCGCCGTAACCACTGAGCCACTGTTCCAGCCCCTTTTTTATATTTTTTAAAATGTTTTATTTGGGACATTAGTGAAAATTTCCAGTTCCATCATAGTTAATAAAAATTATATTTTCAAGTACCAGTGAAGGGGGGCCATAAATTAAAAGAGGAAATTTAGTTCTTTAGCTCATAAATATTACTATATTGAAATAGCTTTGTATAATCACACGTATTTTGTGGCCTTCGAGTTGGTTATGCTTTCTAATTGTAGTGTCACTTTCGTAGTAAATTTCTGTGTTCTGGACTTGTTAGGTGAGGCTTAAACTTAGTAAATTTCTGTGTTCTGGACTTGTTAGGTGAGGCTTAAAGATCATTTTTCAGAAAGCTCTGAAAATTGAGTGTAAATCTTGATATTTCATTTGTGGTGGCAATGCCTAAATTAAACAGATGTGAAAATATTTATAATCCTAAATTCCGTGTCATGGGAACTACTCGTGTGTTCAATTACCTTTGGTGGTGATTTTTGTAAGGGCTGAAGAATGAACATGTATAGGATTAGAGTTTGTGTATGTATGCTCATAAAATTAAGTTGGTTTTATTCAAACTAGGTTGTTTATAAATGTAAGATTTTAATAGAAATCTCCAAATGAGCCACTATAATGACTTAAAAATGTACAGAGCTGGGTGAAGTGGCATACACTTGTAATCCCAGCAACTCGGGAGGCTGAGGCAGGCAGATCGAAAGTTCAAAGACAGCCTCAACAACTTGGCAAAAAAATTGCTGGGGATGTGGCTTAGTGGTTAAGTACCCATTGGTTCAATCCCAGGTACCAAAAAATGAAAGAAAATTGGTTTCTCCTAATCTTATTTTTCCCACATTTAGAATTGAAGGGTTAAAAATACACTGGGCATGGTGGCATTTGTCTGTAATCCCAGTGGCTCTAAAGGAGGATTGCAAGTTCAAAGGCAATCTTGGCAGTTTAGCGAGGCCCTATGCCACTTAGGGAGACTCTGTCTCAAAATAAAAAATAAAAAGGGCTGGGGATGTTGCTCAGTGGTTAAATACCTCTTGGTTCAATCCTTGACACCAAAAGAAAAGAAAAAAATGCATTTCTGGTTTTGGCCTAATGTGATTATACTGGGGGGTGATTATATCTGATCTTGATTTGTAAAGAGTTGGAAAAAATTTGACCTGTAAAAATTATTTGATGTACTTATCTAAATGAGCAATGCATATTGGTCCATTGGGGCACTGTTTATTTAAAAACCACAGGTTGATAAATTGAAGTCCTACAGAATAATAATATTGGTGAACACAGTGGCTCTTAGCTGTGATCTCTTGGGTGATGAAGAAGGGAGGATCGTTAAGTTCCAGGTCAGCCTTAGGAACTATCTTAAAGTTTAAATAGGGGTAGCTGGGTAGCAGAGCTTCCCTGGGGTCCTTTCTCCTTAAATCGACGAGGATTGAACCCAGAACCTCTCCCATGTTAATTAGGCAAAGGCTATTATTGAACTACAATCCATAGCTCTAATTGTCTTTTTAGAAGCATGGGTTAATCAGGGCATTTTGCCGCAGAGCTGCATTCTTAGCCCTTTTCATTTTGACGCAGGGTCTTGCTAGATTGAATAGGGTCTTACCAAGCTGCTGAGGCTGGCTGGCTTCTAATGTAAAATCCTGCCTCTGCTTCTCCATTTGCTGGGATTGTGCATATGCGCCTGGCCTAGCTTGTGCACACTCCCCACCACCATCACCAATAATGTGTGCGTTGGCTTTCAGATTATTAGTCTGTTTTTCACTCTGCTCTCCCCTAGGTCTTGGAGATTTATTAGCATGCTGTCGAGCAGTTTAAATTTTTTTTTATCCATTATGTGCAATTTGTTTTTTAAATAGGAATAAAAAAATACGTTGTTGGCCTCATTATCAAGACGTCATCTGACCCAACTTGTGTAGAGGTAAGAGGACTTTTTTGGAGATTATTTCGGAGAATGTAAAACCATTTAATATTCATTGTTGATTAAAATGTACCTTGGCAGATATACAAGCATAGGTGCATACATACTTGAGCTATAATTGTCTCCTGGAAGGTTTACCTGTGCTTATTTTCTGAATTATCATACCTTCTTTAGGTTCTTCTTTAATCTGGTCTTTTTCTCCTCCTCAGAAGGAAAAGGTGTATATCGGGAAATTGAATATGATTCTTGTTCAGGTTAGTGAACTTTATTCATCAGAATGGCAAATGTTTTCCTTAGACATATTATCTGGCATAATGTTTAAGTCTACTTTATCAAAGTAGACTAATGTTGCATAAATAGCAATTATAACCTGACAAGTGTGGTAGTTATAATTTATTGCCTAACTTTTGAAATGATTAATTTGATGTGGTTGGAGTCATCAAATGTTGTAGTCTGTTTAGTTGCTCCATTGTGAATTGTATTCCATATTTGAGTCTCTGAATTTCATTATGACTAATGCAGATTTTCTCATTTGCCTGCCACTGTCTTTTCTTTTTACGTGTGTCATATATTAAGCCTTATTCTTTTATCGTTGCCTTCATTTTTGACATTCTTCTAATTCTCCATTAAGTCTTTTTGAAACTTACTTTATTGTCTAAATTTAAAATTTTTATACACTTATTTTCTACAGTGTTATCTCAACTGCTTAACCACTTACCAGGTCCTGTTAGAAAATATTTAGATTTTAAAATCCCTAGCTTCTGAAATACATAATACAAACTTAAATCTCATTTAGTCCGTTAGGCTTTCTTGAAAGATTTTCCATCCTTGATTGCGGTACCCTCTTTGAAATTTTGTAAGTCCGAACCCTCTTATAATTCAAGTACTAAGGAACTGGGTTGTAGGTCAGTGGTAGAATGCTTTCTTAGCATGTGAAAGATTCTGTGTTGTATACTCACCGTATGGAAGCAAAATTTTTCAAATATCCAAGTCCCAGATTCCATTCAAAAGAAATCTTCCTCATGTAGAGAATGAGCCCAGGAACAAAACATCTATCACTGAACAACACCCCTTATTCTGTCAGCCTTTTGGAACTTTTAGCTATATCTCCTATGATACTATTGTTCCAATATTGATGTATGTGCACATTAGAGCTGAATGAGACTCCTAAGTAGAATAACTTCAGTGAGGTCTTAGAAGGCAGAGACATTTTACCTTATTTTCCACTCAGCATGTTGTATAGGGAGTGGGCACATTTCCTGCCTTAATAAAAGAAAAAAAAAGAAAAGTGGTTGATATTTAATCTCTACTCTTTAGTATACTTCATGCAATTTCTTTAAGGTTTTATTTGCCTTTGAAGTGAGTTGAAATTAACATTTTTTTGTCCTATTTTAGATACTGAAACAAGAATGGCCCAAGCATTGGCCCACTTTTATCAGTGATATTGTTGGAGCAAGTAGGACCAGTGAAAGTCTTTGTCAGAATAATATGGTGATTCTCAAACTCTTGAGTGAAGAAGTGTTTGATTTCTCTAGTGGACAGATAACGCAAGTGAAAGCAAAGCATTTAAAAGACAGGCAAGTGATACTTTTAGAATTTTAAAACTCATTGTTTAAACTGTCTCAAACAATTTTGGAGACAAATTCTAAATATTTAATAAACCGTGGTCAATAATGTATTTTACTACTTGAGGTAGTTTTTCTATTACAAATTAAGAACTGGACCTAAAGTTGGCTCTGTTGTAAAACTGATTTGTTGAAAAGTATGTGAAGTGATAGAGATGTCCTTCTTCAAGATCTGTTTTATGTGGTATATGTTCATGCATAATATTCCTTGGAACTAGCTAGGCGCAGTGGTGCACGCCTGTGATTCCAGCAGCTCTGCTCAGGAACAAAGATGGCAAGTTCAAACCCTGCCTCAACAGCTTACCTGAGACCTTGTCTCAAAATAAAAAATAAAAACAGGCAGATGGTGTGGCTCAGTGGTTAAGTGTCTTTGGGTTCAATCATACCAAAAAAAGAGAGAAATTCTTTGGAAATGATTTAGGAGGTATGGTTTCAACTGAATTATTAACTATCATTGTTTCCTGTCAGTCCCCCTATAATTTACCCTTATAGGCAGGTTGGGTATGATACTAATACTATACCAAACTTGCCTGTAGGAGGAGTAATGATTCTGGATAAATTATTGGTATACTTTCTTCCGTTCATTCATTCATTTAGTTATTTATAAGGGACAGTGAGAGAGAATAAATTTTATTTAGCTTTTTCATGTGGCTTTTGTTACTCCGACACTTGTATGTTGTGAATGTAGTGCTGGGGTTCAAACTCATGTGCTCTCACATGCCTGGCAAGTGCAATAACTACTGAGCCACCACTCTAGCCCCTTTCTTCAATTTATCGATTAAAAGTTGTTATAATTGCTAAGAATGCAGGAAAATTTTATTGCTTTAGGTATTCAAAGAATGATTAGCTACATTTTGATGAAATATGTGTTTAAAATCACTAACGTCTTTGCTCAAGTGACCCCCCCCCCCAATTAGTATGAAATACCTGTGATACTTCTGTCTTGGTAATCTGACATAACCCCCATCCCCACTGCAACTACCTACCTTTTTAAATTTTTCTTTTTGTTTTTCAGCATGTGCAATGAGTTCTCACAAATATTTCAGCTGTGTCAGTTTGTGATGGTGAGTGCTTTAAACTTCATTTTTTGAATGAGTCATTACTGGAAATTAATTACTTATAGAACTGTTTCTGTTGCAGGAAAATTCTCAAAATGCTCCACTTGTACATGCAACCTTGGAAACCTTGCTGAGATTTCTGAACTGGATTCCACTGGGATATATTTTTGAAACAAAGCTGATCAGCACATTAATTTATAAGGTACAGTGGATGAATACAATCCAATTAAGTTTTTCTCTAGGTAATCGCATAATCTCTAGATATGTCATTGTGTTATTTTGTCGTCAAATCCTAAGCACCAATCTTATTTAGAAGTGAAGCAAGTTAAGACTTTGGGGGTGATTATGCATATGTATGTAGTTCAGCAACTTTGTGAGATCCTAAGCAACTTCCTGAGACCCTGTCTCAAAATAAAAGGAATGGGGGATGTGGCTTAGTGGTAAAAGCCACCTCTGGATTAAATTCCCAGTACTTCAGAGGGTTGGGGATCTGTGGTATAAGCACAGTGACATCGTGTACCTGGGTTCAATCTGCACTACCAACAAAGCAAAACAAAAAAGCGTCAAGATGAACTTTTGTGTATTTAGAGCTAACTAACAGTTGTTTGTCAGGAGTCTTAAAATCCAGTGATTCTGCCACTTCTGCCATGGAATTTATGAATTCAGTTTGACCAACTGTAACAGATTTAATTATGTTGCTGCCCTTTTAGTTGATCATATAAATCAAAAGTAAATTAAGTGATATTTCAGTGAAATGAAGAATCTGTGTTTTACCTGAAGTTTTAGAATGAGCGGCGTGTGATTCCTTCACATTTCCTATGATTGTTCCTCTATAGTTACACTGTTAACATTAGTATATTATTTGACAGTTGTGATAAATTATGTATTTAATTAGATCTCATAAAGCAGACTTAAGACTTGTAGTTAAGGATATGATGTATTTTTAGGCTTCTAGTCTTTGCCATTTCAATTTTTTTATATTCTTAAGTTTTTTCCATGTTTATCAACTTAGCTGTTGATTATCACCTGAAAGTACTAGGTGCTGGGTCCTGTTTAAATATACAGGAAACAAAATGTCTGCCAATATATAAGTTTGCAAGGTTTCTATGATACTGTTTTTCTGATGTCTAAGGACACATCAAAAAAAAGCACATTGTACTCTTAATCATTTATTATATCTTGGGTAGATAATGAAATTTACTTCAAATACATGTGTAAAAAATGAAAATCCATTTAACTTTTTTGCTTGTATTCTGTTCTTTATTGTTGATTTTAAGTGTTTTCATTCCATTTAATTTTGTGATTCCCTCTTCTTTCAAAATAGTTCCTGAATGTTCCAATGTTTAGAAATGTCTCTCTGAAGTGCCTCACAGAGATTGCTGGTGTGAGTGTTAGCCAATATGAGGAACAATTTGTAACACTATTTACGCTGACAATGATGCAACTAAAACAGGTAATGCACCATTATCTCAAAAACTGAATAATTTTTTTTTTTAGTGCCTTGGAATGTTTTAGCATATTATATTGTAAATCAACTATGATGTTTACTATTTAGTATATGTATTACATAGTGTATTGTACATTATAATGTATGATATAACATTTTATTATATTTACATATTATACACACACACATATCGTCATCCCCCAATGGAAGGCTATTTGTGTTTTCTCAATAACAGAATTTTTAAGAAGTTTTTCACATAAAACTGTACTAATCCTGTTTATGTTGACCATCACTTGGAAGCCTAAGGAATTGAGTGCTGGACTATATTTAGCTATAGGTGAAACATACTGTGTGTTTTCATGAAACCAGTAGTAGTGAGGTAAAAATTTGTTCAAGCAGTTCGAAATAAAAGTTTAGAGGAGTATATGGCAATTGATTTTGACATACTTTAGAAGATTGAGCTTGTAGAAATCTGAGCAGATAATGGATAACTTGGGAACTCTTAACCAAATCTGCTTTTTTAAGAGGGAAAGAGTGACAGAGAACCAGTGTTTTTTTTTTGTTTGTTTGTTTTTAAGAGAGAGTACAGTGGGGGGGGGATCAGTTTTATTTAGTTTTTCATGTGGCTTTTGTTGCTCCAAAACTTCATTGTGTGTAGTGCTGGGGTTCAAACCCGTGTCTTCATGCATGCCAGACAAGCGCCATAACTGCTGAGCCACTGCTCCACCCCTCAGGGTTTTTTTATTTTTATTTTTTTTAATTTATTTTTTTTTGTTGTTGTTGTTGTTGTTGTTGTTCTTTTTCCATCTGGTTTTTGTTGTTCTGACACCTAGTTGTGCATGTGTTGCTGGGGTTCAAATCCAGGTCCTCAACACATGCCAGGCAAGCACCATACCACCGAGCCACATCTCCAGCTCCTAAATCTGCTTTTGATACTGTGTCTGAAGGAATTGTTTCCAACCCTAGTTGGATTTGTTATCGGGAGGGTATAGTATTAATCATATTTTTTTAATGTTTATCTTTTCTTTATTAAGAAATTTGGTTATTGTACAATCAGAAATGCATGTAAAGTAACAATATGATATGCATATATTCTTAAATCAGAATCACCCCATAGATCCCTCTCTATTCTCCCTCCCCTGCATAAAGTTTTTTT
>PVKS010037443.1:0-18631 GCA_004027875.1 Aplodontia rufa | reverse complement strand
CTCCATGTAATATTTTGACCCCCTTTGTCAAAAATCAGATGTTTAAAGATTTGAGGATTGGTTTCGGGGTCTTCTATTCTATTCCATTGGTCTTCTTCCCTGTCTTGATACCAGTACCATGCTGTCTTTGTTACTGTGGCCCTATAGTATAGTTTTAGATCTGGAATGGCAAAACCGCCTGTTTCATCTTTCTTGTTTATTTTTATTTCTACTTTTTTTCCTTTGGTACTGGCGGTTTAACCCACAGGTGCTTTTCCACTGAGTCACATCCCTAGCCCTTTTAATATTTTATTTTGAAATAAGGTCTTACTAAATTGCTGAGGCTGACCTCCTGCCTAAATCTTCTGAGTTACTAGAATTATAGGTGTGAGCCACCACATGTGGCCCAAGCTAATGTCTTCATGCCCTTTTAAACACCTTTATTTAGGGCTGGGGACATAGTTCAGTGGTAGAGTGTTTGCCTAGTAAGCATGAGGTCCTGGGTTCAATCTCCAGCACCAGGAAAAAACAAAAACCCCTGCATTTACGCAAAGTTACATGTTTTCTCTTTATCACATAAAAGGAAAGACAAATAATACTCAAGGGAGGGGTTATCTTTTTAAAAATTAATATAAAGCTAGTGCTGATGCTTTTAAGTCTTTAAATTACCTGTTATATGATTTTAAGCTAGAATTTTAAGAAATGTTTTCAATATGTCCAAATTCCCATTTATTTAATTTTATTGTAAGATTCAAATTGGGACTCTGAGGAAAAGTAGAGAGTTGATGGGAGAAGTAAAAAGACTTTTGTTTAGGTGGGTGTTTTAGTCAGCTTTTCACTGCTGTGACTAAAAAAACCTGATAAGAACAATTTAAGGAGAAAAGGTTTATTAGGGAGCTCATGGTTTTGGAGGTCTTAGTCCATAGAGAGCCATCTCCACTCCTGGGGGCTCAAGGTGAGGCTGAACATCAAGGTGGAAGGTTGTGGTGGAGGAAAGTGGATCAAGGCATGCCTTCAGGAGGCAGGGAGAATCCACGCCAGATACAAAATATCCATACCCCAAAGGCACGCCCCTAATGACCTACCTCTTGCAGCCACACCCAACCAACCTACAGTTAACCAGTAATCCCTATTAGCGAATTAATTCACTCATTGGGCGAAGGCTCTCATAATCCAATCATTTTACCTCAGGCTTCCTGCATTGTCTCACGTGAGCTTTTGGGGGACACCCTTTGTCTAAACCATTAGCAGTGGGATTCCTCCTGCCTAGGGATACACGAGAGGGAAGAGCATGAATAACATTCAAAGTCAACAGGTTGGCTCAGATTTATAGGTGTGAGCTTATAAGGCCTGAATGTATCCCAGGCTACATTGTAATTTTCATGCTGTCAAGGTGACATTATATCAATGTGTTATACTGTCATAACACAGTTTTAACGTAAATAAGTGGAATCCACTAAAATTAGTTTTTTTTTCCTTTTTTTTTCAGGGCTAAGGACCGAACTGGGGGCCTTGCGCATGCTAGGCATGCACTCTGCCATTGAGCTAAACCCCCAACCCCATTAGTTTTGAGAATTAAAAGAAATTAATTTTGGATATAACCAAGGTAACCAATATCATGAGGATAACAAGATTTTTGTTTATTTAAACAACTACTTTTTTTTTTTTTTTAAGAAAGAGGGTCAATGAAAGACAGAGAGAGGCAATTTTTATTTAGTTTTTTATGTGGCTTTCATTCCTCAGACACTTCACTGTGTATATGGTGCTGGGGTTTGAATTCGTGTACTTGTGCATGCTAGGCAAGTGCCATAACCGACAAGCCACTGCTCTAGCCTCTAACCAACTACTCTTAACTGGTATTACGTTTTATCTTCTTAAATCTTATCACAGTAAGGATGCCAAAAGTTTGGTAATAGAAAAAAGGTGAGTATACTAAGATACAGTTAGATAGGAGAAATAGTTTTGGTGCTCCACTGCATAGTAGGATGGCTATAGATGATGATAATGGATTGCTCATTTAAAAAAAGCTAGAAGGACTGTGTTTTCAATGCAAAGAAGTGATAAATGAGGAGACATGCTTACACGGATTTGAACATTACACAATGTATTCATGTACTGAAACATTACATGGTCCCCACAAATATATACAGCTTTTATGTCAATTAAAAAATAAAAGACAAATAGAAAAAAGTTAGGCAATTTTTATTAGTATTTTTCCCACCCACTGTTCTCTACTTCCAAAGAAGTACTTTGTTACATTATGCTATTTGAATAGTGTTGTCTGGATATGTAATCAGCCCTTCTTTCCTTCCTCTGTTGGTTCTAGTTACCAAAACCTAATTTAACTCCAGATTAAATGCTTCTTTCTCCATAAGGCATTCTTCCATATCTTTCTTAGACAGAAATAGACTCATTAAGCCTATGGGTTTGTTGTTGTTTTTTTTAAATTTGTCTTTGGTTTGATTTGAGTTCCTTGCTTAACATTTCTTACAGTCCTTGTAAATATGCTGCACATTAACAATTTTAACAATTTGGGCATTTATGACATTATAAAGTCCTTGATGATGTTTTTTAAAGACAGAGTGGGGAGCTGGAGCAGTGGCTCAGTGGTTATGGTGCTTGCCTGGCACATGTGAGTACGCGAGTTCAAACCACAGCACCACGTACACAATAGTCTTGGAGCAAAGAAAGGCCAAATGAAAAACTAAATAAAATTGATTCTCTCTTTCTCTCACTGTCCCCCTCTGTCTTTTTTTATTTATTTATTTTTTAAAGAGAGAGGGACAGAGAGAGAGAGAGAGCAAAAGAATCAATTTTATTTAGTTTTTCATGTGGCTTTTGTTAGTCTGACACTTTGTTGTGTACATGGTGCTGGGGTTCAAACCTGTGTCCTCAAACATGTCAGACAAGCACACATGCCAGGTAAGCACCATAACCGCTGAGTCACCACTCAAGCCTTTTTCTTTTTTAAGAGACAGTGAGAGAGAATATCAATTTTATTTCTTTTTTCATGTCAGAGTCTTTGTTTCTCTGACACTTTGTTGCATATATGCTGCTGGAGTTTGAACCTGGGTCCTTGTGCTTGCCAGGCAAGTGCTCCCAACTGCTGAGCCACCACTCCTGCCCCTAGTCCCCTTTTAAAATATATATACATAATATTTTAAATTTCGAGACAGGATCTCACTAAGTTTCTGAGGGTCATGCTAAAACTGCTGAGGCTGGTCTCAAATTTGCAATCCTCCTGCCTCAGCCTTTAGAGTCCATAGGATTACAGGTGTGTACCACTGTGCCTGGTAAGGAACTGCACTTTAATCATCTTTGCCATTTGCCAAAGTAACTAACTAGCATAGTATCTGGCACATGACAGAAAGTCAATAAACATTTAAGGAATATTGGATGTTCACATTTCAAAGTTTATATGGATCACAGTAAATTAAACAGTTCTTCTGAGAAACATCAGGATACAAAGATAAACAATGAGGGTCTTTGTTAAATATTTCTTGGACTAATAAAGCTAGAATCTATAGTAATTACAGTAAAATTACCTATTTGAGCCATAATTTTTGTGAAAGAAATAACTGGTATCAAGTCACCAGCAGTCTAATGACAACCTAATGTTATAAATAGCCTGCTACAGCTTTGGTTAGGTTAAAGGTAGGTGACTTAAAAGGAGCAAAACTACTTTTTTTTTTTTAAAGAGAGAGGGACAGTGAGAGAGACAGAAAGAGGGAAACTACTTTATTTAGTTTTTCACAAGGCCTTCGTTGCTCCAACAGTTAGTTGTGTACGTGGTGCTGGGGTTTGAACCCGGGTCCTTGTGCTTGCCAGGCAAGTGCCGAAACCGCTGAGCCACCGCTCCAGCCCTGGAGCAAAACTTCTTAAGCACTACATTTTTCAATTTAGTTTCTTGGGATTCTCTTCATTACAGGAGAAAAATTCTCTACCAGAGTATTTAAGTTCTCAGTAGATTTATTTAGAGGTCCTTGTAAGTTTATGTATATGTTTTTTCATATTACATGAAATAAATCACAAGTTTCTCTTAAAACAATAAATATCAATACATTTAGGAAGGAAGCACAGAAAACCTTTGCACATACAGAGAAAAATTTCTAATATCAGCAAAACTTAAATGGAAGAGAACATTGGATGTGAACATAGATAGGTAGAAATAACAGGCAAGATTTATAAAGAAGGTAAAAAAAGAGAAATAGATGAAAAAGAGATCATAAGCCTAAACTTGGTCACAATAAATTTCCCACAATCCCATAAATACTACAATCAACAAAAAGGAACTGGTAGTCAAAGATACACAAACAAGAGCTAGATACAAACCATGTAATTTCAAAGTTGGGAAAGGACTGGAGGAGGACCAAGCAGATACTAATAAGGAGAAGGCAACACTGTTGTTATGTAAATAGTTTTTGAGAAAGTTAGAACTAAGAAGGTTAACATGCTACATATTTGAGAAAGCCCTTAATTAGTTGGGTTTTAAAAAATAACATTTCATGTTAATTAGGTATTTTCATATATAAATTGTAGCATTTTTTTTCCCAGTGGAAGAAAATAAACTGTGAGTCTGCATAGTATGTTTAGGGCATAGACCCTGAAAACAGATTTTAGCTCTCATTTATTAGCTGTGTAACTTTAGAGATGTTGCTCAACTTCTCTAAGCCCCAATTTCCTTATCCCATTAGTGAAATGGGAACTAGCAGTAGTTCTTACCTGACAGACCGGCTTGTTGTAAGTATTAAATATGGCATTGTTTATAAGACTTTGGATGTATAAGCCACAGTAATGTCTATATGAATGTTTGCTAAATAAAATATAACCTTGATAGTTTTTTTTTTTTTTTAAAGAGAGGGACAGTGAGAGAGACAGAGAAAGAGAGAAACAACTTTATTTAGTTTTTCACATGGCCTTAGTTGCTCCAACACTCAGTTGTGTATGTGGTGCTGGGGTTTGAACCCAGGTCCTCGTGCTTGCCAGGCAAGCACCGAAACCACTGAGCCACCGCTCCACCCCCTAGTTTAAATGTTTAAGAAAAAAATCGACTCCCATGGTTGGGAAGATCTTCAGATGTATATAGTATGATGACACTAGGTGAAAACTTAAAAAGATTTTTTTTTCTCCCTATTTTGGAAGAAGTCCTTTCATGACTTTATTTTCTGCCTTTCTTTCGTTTTCCTGTGATTTGTTTTCTTTCTTTTTTTTTTTCAGGGCTGAGGACCAAACTCGGGGCCTTGCGTGTGCTAGGCAAGTGCTCTGCCACTGAGCTAAATCCCCAGCCCCTGTGATTTGTTTTCTTACTTGCCCTGCCCTGGTACTGGGAACCCAGGAGCACTCTTAACACTGAGTTAAATTCCAAGTTCCTCCACCTTCACTTTTTACTTTTTAAAAATTTTTTTAAAGAGAGAGGGAGAGTGAGAGTGGAAGAGAGAAAGAGAGAATCAATTTTTTATTTAGGTTTTCAAGTGGCTTTCATTACTCTGACACTTGGTTGCATACGTGGTGCTAGGGTAAAAATCCGTATCCTCATGTATGCCAGGCAAGTGCAGTAACAGCTGAGCCACTGCTCCAGCCCCCTCCATTTTTTAATTTTGAAATGGTCTCTCACTAAATTGTTTGAGTTGACTTCAAATTTGCAATTTTTTGGGCATTAACCTTACAAAGGATATTAAAGACCTATTTAAAGAAAATTATCAAACACTAAAAAAAGAAATTACAGAAGACCTGAGCAGATGGAAAAACATTCCATGCTCATGGTTAGGCAGAATCAATATAATAAAGATGGCCATTCTACCCAAAGCCCTTTACAGATTTAATGCAATCCTCATCAAGATACCTATGGCATTTTTCAGAGATATAGATAAAGCAATTCTCAAGTTCATATGGAACAACAGAAGACCCAGACTGGCCAAAACACTACTCTATAGAAAGGAAGAAATAGGGGGTATCTCAATCCCTGACCTGAAATTATATTACAGAGCGGTAGCAGCAAAAACAGCATGGTATTGGTATCAAAACAGAACCGAAGACCAGTGGAACCGAATAGAAGATCCTGAGACAAACCCCCATATCTTTAACTATTTGATCTTTGATAAAGGGGGCAAAAGTATAGTGCGGAAGAAAGATAGCCTGTTCAACAAATGCTGTTGGACAAACTGGACAGCCATTTGTAGACAATTGAAGCTGGATCCTTATCTTTCGCCCTGCACAAAAATTAAATCAAAATGGACCAAAGACCTGGATATTAAGCCTACAACTTTAAATTTACTAGAAAAAGAAGTCGGGTCAACACTACACCTTACAGGAGTCGGCAGCTTCTTCCTTAACAGAACTCCTATGGCGCATGCTGTAAAATAAAAATTAAATGAATGGGATGCAATTAAACTAAAAAGTTTTTGCACAGCTAAAGATCTAGTCAAGAGCATCAAGAGAGAACCTACAGAATGGGAGAAAATTTTTGCCTGCTACACCTCGGACAGAGGGCTAAGATTCAGAATTTACAGGGAACTAAAGAAACTAAAGTCCAAACTCGCAAATAATCCAATTGATAAATGGGCTAAAGAACTCAAAAGGAACTCTCCAGTGGAAGTCCAGAAAGCCCACAAATATATGAGAAAATGCTCTACATCATTAGTTATAAGGGAAATGCAAATCAAAACTTCAATGAGATACCACCTCACTCCTATTAGAGTGGCAAAAATGAAGAATACAAACAACGACAGATGCTGGAGGGGCTGTGGAAAAAGAGGAACACTACTACACTGCTGGTGGGACTGCAAACTGGTTCAGCCACTATGGAAAGCTATATGGAGAATCCTCAAAAAATTAAGGATGGAACCACCTTATGACCCAGCTATCCCACTCCTGGGAATTTTCCCAAAAGACTTAGAATCAGCATATTATAGCGATGTGGCTTCATCAATGTTTTTAGCAGCTCAAATTACTATAGCTAGATTATGGAACCAACCCAGATGCCCCTCAATTGACGAGTGGATACAAAAGCTTTGGTATATATATACTATGGAATACTACTTGGCCATTAGAGAGGACGATATTATGTCTTTTGAAATCAAATGGATGGAGATGGATAGAATTATGCGTAGTGAAGTCTCCCAATCTCAGAGACTCAAGGGCCGAATGGTTTCTCTCATCTGTTGATGCTAGCATATTTGGGGAAGCAGTAGGGCTGACGGCTAACCTAGCAAAACTGCAAACTGAATGACTTTCAGAGCATTAGGGGATGGCTCTATAGGATACTTGGAGGTGTAGGGAGGTGAATGGGGAGGGGAGAGGGTATATGAAGAATTCATTGGAGTCTGGAGTTTGGGAAGATGGGGGAACCATCCCAGAAGCCGATGTCATTCCTCCACGAACTACCTATTTAACGCATGAGTTCTTCTGGGGGAAATTGCAGTAGGTAAAATCCAAGGTGGTTATCCACGATCTGGCTTTTCCCCTCAATAACAAAGTTTATATCCATTGATTGATAATGTTTTGATAATGTTTCCCCCTCAACTGTATTTCTATATTCTTCTAAAAAAAATAAAATGTAACTTTCTTTTTTAAAATGTCAAAAAAAAAAAAAAACAAATTTGCAATTCTTCTGCCTCAGCTTCCCAAGTATTGGGATTACAGGCATGTACCACTATGCTTGGTCAGCTTCCCCTATGATTTCAAACTCTGCTTCTATAATGCTAGCTAAAAGGTAAGTCCAGAAAACAGTATACTCCTTGCGCAGGTTTCTAAAAATGTCTGTCATGCCTGTAAGAAAATGAGAAGGGAAGGGAGGATAATTATCCTCCTATAATTATATATAATTATATATACTATATACAATTAACAATTATATATATATATGTATGTATCACTAAGCATCGAAACCAATGATGGGTGGAATATGAAGATTATCTGAATATAAGCAGAACTCCACCATAAAGGTGCTATTGTGATACTTAAATAGTAAAGTAGTAGAGTGTTCTGAAAATTTATCAAAAACTCAAGTAGATGGAAAGGAAGCTACTAGTCTCATTCGTAATAAACTCTAGAACATGGATAATGAGAAAAGTAAATTTGAAAAGTTTATACAAAAAAGCAAATATCATTGAAACTTACGATGCTGGAAAGTGATGTTCTGGGCTGGAGCGGTGGCTCAGCGGTTTCGGCGCTTGCCTGGCAAGAACGAGGACCCGGGTTCAAACCCCAGCACCACGTACACAACTGAGTGTTGGAGCAACTAAGGCCATGTGAAAAACTCAATAAATTTGTTTCTCTCTTTCTGTCTCTCTCACTGTCCCTCTCTCTTAAAAAAAAAAAGTTAAAAAAAAAAAAGAAAGTGATGTTCTATTCTAGTGATGCTGTTGTAGTAGATGCACAGTGAAGATTTTGTAATACGTATTACAAAACAGATACAGACATAATATACTGTAGTAAAGGGAAACATCACCTCTTCCGCATCAGGGAGGGGTTTCATTCTGGTAAAAGTACAGCACCTGATAAACTGATACCATACTGATAATTTCATTTCTCGGAAAGCAGAGGAAACAACAAAGAGGACTGCTATTCAGAACTGTAATGACTGACAACAAGGAAACTATAGGTGATGTAGGAGTGACAAGAGCTTTAAAAGCTCTTGGATTTTGTAATAGAAAAGGAAGGAAACGTGTGGCATAGGAGAACCCTAAGAATAAATTTCAAAGTGTTCAGAGATAGGATACGTGTAATTCCAAGTCAGACACTGTAACCCAGAGTGGAACCCAAGACAGATGGAATGTTAGGCATTAAAATGATAATTGATTCTGATAAGGAAACAGGAGGGAAGCAACTAAAGAAAAAAGAACAGGTTGTAATTAATCAAAGGGCAAATGCAAAGAGTGGCATAAACTCACTATAATATCAGGAAAGTTAATGCTCTGTTTGAGGTAAATTATTTTTTCTTACCCCTTTGACTTACTTTTTTGTTCTGTTTTGCTTTTCTTGCAGGTCAGAACTACCTGTAGGTCAGGTTTTTACTGAATAATAACTAAAAGAGTGGACTCATGGAAATAGTTGCACTCATCTATCTGAGGACATGTGGAAGAAAGCTAAAATCACTGTTCCTCATTTTTTTTTTTTTTTTTAGAGAGGGACAGTGGCGGGGGAGTGGCAGAGGGGGAGATGTGGCTCTCATTGCTCCAAGACTTTGTTGTACGTGGTGCTGGGGTTTGAACTCTCTCGTACCTGCTCGCACATGCTAGGCAAGCGCTGTAACGGCCAAGCCACTGCTCCAGCCCCTCCTCAATTGTTTTTGTGGGCTCCCACAAAAACATTTCCATCACAGGTGGCTTACAATAGTGTAGGAAATTTTACAAATCATAAGGATGTACTATACAAATACATAAAAAACTCTTGCAACTGTTATAGAAAAGGAAAATAAACCAAAATTTAAATGTGCAAAGGATCTGATGGACATTTCTAAAGAGAATATATACAAATGGCTTAAATATGCATATTAAAAGATTCAACATCATTAGTCATCAGGAAAAAATCACTTGAGATACCACTTCACCCATATTAGCATGAGTATAATTTAAAAAATCATAACAAGTGTTAGCAAAGATATAGCGAAACTGTAACAGTCACACACTGCTGGTGTTAATGTAAAATATTGTGGTCCTTTGGAAAACAGGCTGTTCTTCAAAAAGTTAAATGAAGTGTTACATTGGACAGCAGTGTACATGCCTGTAATCCCAGCTATTTGGGAAGCTGAGGCAATAAGATTTCAAGTTTAAGGTTAGCCTACACAATTTGGTGAGACCAAATAAAAATAAATAAAACGTAAAAGGGCTGAGGATGTAGCTCAGTGGTAGAGTGCTTGCCTAGCATGAATGAGGCTCTGGGTTCAATTATAACCAGTGCTGTAAAATAACAACCACCACTACCAACAATCCAAAAGCAGAACAAAGATTTCCAACACAATCCAACATATCTATTCCTAGATAGAATTCCGAAAGAAAGAAAAAATTCATTTTCTACACAAAAACATGTACACAGATGTTCACAACATATTATTCATAATAGTTAAAAAGTAGGAACAAGTCAGCCAATGAACAGATAAATAAAATGTGGTATATATATAATGCAATATTTTCTGGCTATTACATATGCTACCTGACAATTACAAGAAATAAAGGACTGAAACATGGTACAACATGGGTTAAACTTTGAAAACTTTGTTAACTGAGCAAAGACAGACACAAAAGGCTACATGCTATCAGGTTCCACATAGGATGCCCAGATAGGTTAATCTACAGAGACAGAAAGAATAGTGGTTGCCTGGGGCTGGAGAAGGATGGGGGAAATGGGAAGGCAGTGTTAGTAGGAATGGCCTGCCTGCCTGCTTGTCTCCCTCCTTCTCTCCCTTCCTTCCTTTTCGTGTGATGGAACCTAGGGGCACTTAACCACTGTGTTGCATCCCCAATACTTTTTATTTTTTGAGACGGGTCTTGCCAAATTGCAGAGGCTGGTCTCAAGCTTACAATTCTTCTGCGAGTTAACCTCCCAAATTGGACACCAAGGTGTGCGCCATCGTGCCCAGCTTAGGGTTTCTTTTTCTTTCTTTCCTTTTTTTTTTTTTTTAAGGGAGAGGGGCAATGAGAGAGAGAGAATGAGAGAATCCATTTTATTTAGTTTTTCATTTGGTTTTCATTGCTTTGACAGTTGTGTGTGTGGTGCTGGGGTTTGAACCCGGATCCTTGTGCATGCCAGGCAAGCACCGTAACTGCTGAGCTACCTACCACTCCAGCCCCTTGGGCTTTCTTTTTGAGACAATAAAAATATTATAAAATTGAATGTGGTGATGACTGCACAATTCTGTGAATATAATAAAAAAAACCCCACTGAATTGTATACTTTATTTCTAATTTTTTTTGTAATATTAAGGATTGAACCTAGGGCCTTGAACATGCTAAGCAAGTGCTCTACCCAACCCCTTTTATTTTTTTAAAAATAGAGAGCGAGAGATAGAGAGAGAGAGAGAGCTAATTTTTCCCCTCATCTGGTTTCCTTTTTCCTTTATTTGTGTATGTAGTTCTGGGGAACGAACCTGGGACTTCATGATGCATGCCAGGCAAATGCTCTACCACCAAGCCACCTCTCCAGCCCCCCAAATCCCCCCCCCTTTTTTTTTAAAGAGAGAGGGACAGTGAGAGAGAGAGAGAAAGCATGAATTTTATTCAATTTTTCATTTGGCTTTCCTTGCTCAGACACTTTGATGTGTACATGGATAAATGAGTTGTTTTTTTTTTTAAAAGACAATCAATTTTTTATTTAGTTTTTCATGGACTTTCGTTGCTTAGACACTTCATTGTGTACATGGTGCTGGGGTTTGAACTCGCGGTATGCAAGGCAAGCGCCATAACCACTGAACCACCGCTCCAGCCCGATAAATGAGTTTTCAGAGCTAAGTCTTTTTTTATTTTGGTAGGTAGGGGTACTAGAGACTGAACCCAGGGATGTTTTGTCACTGAGTTACATCCCTAGTCTTTATTTTTTATTTTGAGATAGGGTCTTGCTAAGTTGCTTAGGGCATAAGTTGCCAAGTCAAGCCTTGAACTTGTTTTTTTTTTAAAGAGAGAGAGAGAAAGAATCAACTTGATTCAGTTTTTCACATGGCCTCCATTGCTCCGACACTTGATTGTGTACGTGGTGCTGGGGCTTGAACTCTCGCATTCACGCATGCCAGGCAAGCGCCGTAACTGCTGAGCCACTGCTCCAGCTCCCTGGCCTTAAACTTGTGATCCTTCTGCCTTAGCCTCCCAAATCACTGGAATAACATGCATGAGCCACCCCACCCAACTTGAAAGAGTCTTCAGAAATTATTAAGTCTGGTCTCCTAATTTTATAAATATGGGAACCAGTTCAAAAAGGAAGATACACTCAAGATCATAAAATGATGTAGCAACAGAGCTGGGAATGAAGCTTCGTATCAGATCCTGAGCAGACCTTATTATTATTTTTTTTTTGGATCTTCCTATTTTTCATTCAATGAACATTTTTACAATGAAATATATATATATATATATATATATATATATATATATATATATATATATATATATATAAACGCTCTCTTAATCTCCAGTAAGTCTGAAGGCTTATACCTAAAGTTGCTCTAGGCATCCAGCCATTTCAAAGTCTAATTTTGGAAAACGATGTCTATTCTTGCCTATAGATTGATAAAAATCAGAGTAAGAATTTATAAAACCTCACAGCCTTTGTAACTGTCTATTAATAGTAAACTTTTCAAAGGAGCAACAGGGCTATTGTGGTAAGTGGCCTGAGGTGATTTGTGAAAATGGTTCTGTTTACTTGATCCAGAAATCTCCACAAAATCATGCAAATCAAGAGATTTTTATATTCCTGTTCACTTTAAGAATACCCTGGAAACTGCCCAAGCTATCAAGGGTATGCATATCAACAAAGCCACCAAATATCTGGACGATGTCACACTAAGGAAGTAATTCCACTGTTAACAATGATAGAATAATGCCTAGACCAAACAGTAGGGCTGGACACAGGGTTGGTGACCCAAAGAGAGTACTGAAGGCTAGCTGTGGTGGTAGTGACGTGGGAAGCTGAGGCAGGAGCATCAAAATTTTGAGGTCAGTCTGGGCAACTTAGCAAGACCCTGTCTCAAAATAAAAAACAAAAAAGCCCAGTAGCAGAGCGTCTCTCAGTCAATCCCCAGTAAGGGGGTGGGGGAAGAGCACCGTGGGGCTGGGAATGTAGCTCAGTGGTATAATGCCCTCAATCCCCAGCATGCAAACAAATTAACAAAAAAGAGTGAATATATTTTGCTGTACCTGTTTACAAATACACAGAGTAATGCTGAACTTAAGAGTTTAGATGTAGGTTCCTGATCACTGAATATATCAAGGTAAGCAAAGCACCCAACACGGACTGCTATGCTAAAATAACCCATGGTCATATTAACTCACATGTAAACTCCCCCTGCCACAAAGAAATGACCTTCACTGAAAAGGAACAATTGTTCCTAAACTGGAAGAAGAGGTTGCACAGATGAAAAAAAAAAAAAAGTCCCAGAATAAACTAAAAAAACAAAAACTTTGGCATGGAAATAAATACAGCATAAAATAAACACAAATAAAAGTCAAGAAAAAGAGGTAACAAGACAAGAGTAAAATCATTCCATTTAATTTGAGGAAACAAAATCTTAATGAGAATAGAGTCAAAATTTATTTAGGGCTTCTGAGAAAATATGTGACCATAAAACTGACCTAATGTAATGTAGTAGGACATTATTATGGAGTAAAGTTCTACAGTTCCATTAGGCTAGTTTAAGAGTGACTATTCATAAAAAGGAACTCTTCCAAAAATAATATAAGGCTTGTCATCTTCCTTCTACTCTTTGATCTAAGTTGTACCACTGTTTTGCATATCATATTCTTTGAAAGAACACCCACTTTCCTCTTATTTGGATGATGATTGACAAGAAACAAATGGAGGGGCTGGTGCGGTGGCTCAGTGATTACAGTGCTTGCCTGGCATGCGTGAGGACCCGGGTTCAAACTCCAGCACCACATACACAACTAATTGCGGGAGAAACAAAGGCCAGATGAAAAAAATAAAGTTGATCACACCCCACTGCACTCTCCCTCTCTTGAGAAACAAAATAAAACAAAAAAACAAATGGACATTATGACAAGTGATGAGTACAGAAAAATGTCTGCTTTTATCATCACCACTATCAATAATCTTTAAATAGCATTCTGAGCAGAACCGCTGGGGAATGGATACTTGATCTTGGTTGATAGTTGCTTATTGATGAATCTGTAAAGAATCAATCATTCTTTTCATAAGTATTTACTGAGCAGCCGTCATCTATAAGGCATGGTTTTTATAGGTGCTAGGGAGATAGTGGCTAAATAAAAAGGAAAAAAAACCCTGCTTTCATGAACCTTGCATGTTTTGGAAGTGGGGAATCATTAGTGAACAAAAACAAATAAATGAATAAGGTGGGAAGTGCTCTGAAGACACAGAACATGTATCTAAGAAAAACCTTAAAAATAATCTTTACAATGACCATGCACAATGGTGCATGCATGCAATCCCAGTGACTCAGAAGGCTGAAACAGGAGGATCACAAATACGAGGCCAGTCTCAGAAAATCAACTGCAACTGAGTGAGATCTCTCTCAAAAAGACAAAAGAAAAAAAGAAAAGAAAAGAAAAGAAAAAGGCTGGGGATAATAGTTCAGTGGCAAAGCACCCCTGGGTTAAATCTTTAGTACCTCCCCATCTGCATAATGTTACCAACTATAAATGTTCATCAGTTTTCCTATGGCATCTGAGAGGGTGTGTGTGTGTCTGTGTCTAATGCAAAGGGATATGAGTATGAGGCCTACCGTGACTTGCTTTACTCAAACTGAGGATGGCCTTGTTTGGCTTGTTTCAGAAACTGCACAGGCATATCTTAGTATTCCAGATACCAAAATAAATTTATTTATCTAATATCTAAACTCAGCAACATTTTAGGTATTTCTAGTTAGTCACATGTGTTGATTTTCAAGATTATTGATACTTATCAACATGGGTCTCTCTTCCTGTAGAATTCAGCCACTGTTAGAATACAAGTTATTCTTGACATCCCTGCTGACTTCCTAGACTTAAGTCTTCTTATGGGTTGATCAAACCCCCTAACAACAAGCTAAAAGTTAAAAACAAAATCAATCAAGATACATCCAAAATCAGATTTATTTTAGATGACTTCCTTAACCATTTTCTGGATGAAATATAATTGAAAGGAGAGAATGAGATGAAACATCTTCACCATCCATAATTAAATATTTTATTAATGAAGAATGGAAGAATATAGACATTTTTTGGCATTTAATTTACATACTACACATTAGAAATTTTCTAGTAATTTAGCTTAAGGTCTTTCCTTTAGTTAAATCAAGTAAAAATTTAATTTATAACATCTAATCAATTTCTTTTTTTTTTCCATTCATGAGTGTGTGTGCAGTTCTATGTGTTTTAATTATCACCAAATATCAGGATATAGAATATATTATCATTAATTTTTAATTTTTACAATTCTATGCTGGTTAACATTTTTTCTTCCTTCCATTTTTTTCTTTCTTTTTTGGTGGTACTGGAGATTAAACCCAGGGGGGCTCTAACACTGAGCTACATCCTCAGTCCTTTCTGAGATGGGGCCTTGCTAAGTAGCTGAGGCTGGCCTCGAGTTTGGAAGCCTCCTAAAATGCTGGGATTAAGGTGTGAACCACCACACCCAGCTGTGAAAGTTAATATTTTAACACTAGCATGTATATTTTTTTTTAGATAGTGGAGGAGAGAGAATATCAATTTTATTTATTTTTCAACTGGTTTTTGTTTTTCTGACACTTAGTTGGGTATGTGGTGCTGAGGTACAAACCTGGATCCTCATGGGTGGGTGCCAGGCACGCACTTTACTGCTAAGCCATCACTCCAGCCCGTCTACCATGTATTTTTATTTTTGTTACAGAAACTTAAAAGATCTTATCTATTTTAGAGAGTGCTCTTGCAAATTAAGAGATGATAAACTGGGGAGGGGTATGAAACTAGAGGGAGGAAACATAAGTAATAATTCAAAATCACTATAGGAAATGTAATTCAACTAAATATAGATATCAAGAAATCAAGAGAAATAATTAAATGTAAAAGAAGTTTCTGCCAAAGTTATAAATTAAAAGTGACCCCAACATGAAAGGGTACAATTAGGGTTTGCTTTCATGAATACTACTATAGTAGTAGTCCCTCATTAATCTGTGGTTTTACTTTTTAATTTTTTGGTACTGGGAATTGAACCCAGAGGCACTTAACCACTGAGAAACAAACCCAGCCCTTTTCATTTTGAAACAGAGTCTCGCTAAGTTGCTTAGGGCCTCACTAAGTTGCTGAAGCTAGCCTTGTACTTGTGATCCTCCTGGCTCAGCCTCCCAAGTCATCAGAATTACAGGTGTATGCTACCATGCCCGGCCATGGTTTTACTTTCTATTGTTTACTAACCTGTGGTCAGTTTTGGTCCAAAAATATTAAATGAATAATTTCATAAACAAGCAAGTCATAAGTTTTAATTTATGTACCATTCTTAGTAGCATGATGAAATCTTATGATTGGAGGATCAAAAGGTATATTGTCCACGTAAGCAGCACACCACAGCAATGTATGGGAGCCTCTGAAGTAAAATGCAGACTAAAAGGACTCAAACATTCTGCTAGTCTTAAAACGCACTTTGAGTCCAACATTCATTTGACATTTTTTTGTGCACCTCCACATACCAAACACTGTGCTGGATGTCGAGGTTTCTAGAGCAAAGAACATTCCCTGTTATCAAGAACTCAGATTAGATAACTGTATTTGTGTGACTGATTCTATGACATAGATGATAGCAGGCTGTTCAGAGAGCACATACAAGGGGCCAAGTGCCCAGATCTAAGAGGATTTGATGGGGGTCGATAGGTGGGTTAGGGAATTTCTCCTGGAGAAGACTCCCAAGCCAAGAAGTACAGGTGAGAAGTAATAAGCCAACCTAAATAAGCTAAGTGGACAAAAGCAGCAAACCTTGGCAACACAAGTTTGAACTGGTTGATAGACTATTTTCTACTTCAAAACCATGTTGATATTTAATCAAAACCAAAAGCAAACAAAAAATCACTGAGAAATGATTTCATTTCTGAAACAGCTTTTCTCTCTTGATAAAACAGACATATGGAAAGTTGGCAAGGCACATAGCAAGACAAAATAAGTGTCAATTAAGCATCATAAAACCTGGGTTTGGGGTGGGAGAGGTAGCTCAGTGGTAGAGCACTAGCCTGGCATATGAGAGGACCTGGGTCTGAACCCCAGCACCACATACACAATTAAGTGTCAGAAAAACAAAAACCAGATGAAAAAAATAAATAAAATTGACTCTCTCTCCCTCATTCTCTCTCTAAAAATACCTTGCTTTGACCTTTACTAGTTGTAATTTATCAGAGACAAATTTATTATTTTTATTTTTTTTTGAGAGAGAGGGACAGTATGAGAGAAGATGAGAGAGAAACAATTTTATTTAGTTTTTCATGTGGCTTTTGTTGCTCCAACACTTCCTTGTGTACATAGTGTTGGGGTTTGAACCTGGATCCTCCTGCATGACAGGCAAGCGCTGTAACTGCTGAGTCACTGCTCCAGCCTCACTGACAAATTTCTAGATTCCTCTGTTTCTACATCTATAAAAAGAAAATAAGAGCTTATATACAATTGTTGCGAGGATTAAATAAGAGAGGATATTTATATATATATCTATATATGTAGATATATACTATCTATATCTCTATCTATATATATCTCTATATATATATCTCTATATATAGATAGATAGAGATATATATAGTATGCATAAGAATTATTGGCACATGTAAAATTCTTAATAAATGCTAGTTAAAACCAGGAAAAAGAGCTGGGTGTGGTGGCAGATGCCTGTACTCCCAGTGGCTTGGGAGGCTGAGGCAGGTGAATTATATTATTATTCAAAGGCAGCCTCAGCAATTTAGTGAGTCCCTAAGCAATTTACCAAGACCCTGTCTCAAAATTTTAAAAAAGGCTGGAGTGGTTAAGCATCCCTGGGCTCAATTCCCAAGGGTTATGATGAATAAATTAAATGGAAATTCCGTAAGTTTTTACTGGGAGGGACTGAACCCAGGGGGCCACTTTACCACTGAGCTACTTCCTCAACCCCTTCTAATTTTTAATTTGAGACAGAGCCTTGCTAAGTTACTGAGGGCCTGGTTAAGTTGCTGAGGCTGGCCTCAACTTGGATTCTCCTACCTCAGCCTCCCAAGTTGCTGGGATCACAGGCACGCCCCATGTGTCCAGTTTGTAATTTAGTATTTCCGAACAAATGAGAAAAAAACTAGCTTGAGTTATAGAAAAATCTAAGAAATGTACTTGCAGTCTCTACATGCAGAGTTAATGGCACAATTAATGTGTCAATTATATTTTCTCTTCTATTGTAAGCATGTCTTTTTTTTTATTTCCCCAAAGAAATTATAAAACTCTTAAGGATAGAGATTATGCTTCTTTCAGCTTTGAAGTTTTTTCTTTTTTGATACTGGGGATTAAACTCAGGCCCTTGTGCAGGCTAGGCAAGTGCTCTACCACTAGGCTATATCCCCAGTCCCACCTAGCATAGGGCTTTAAAACAAGGAGAATATAAACAAAAATTGATGAATAAAACGATTAGAATGTTCAGATCAATGGAGCTGGGTACATCAAGACAGGCTAAATGAATTTAATATCTTTGTAGCGCAGCAATCTCTCTCAAAAGTATATGAAAATCATGTGATTAAAATGTGATTTATAAGAAATTGAACAGCATTATTCTTCAGAGGAAACTTCGTGACCAGGAAGGCAGGAATCTTGATGTATACCTTTAATTTGAGCCCATAAGACTAAACATTAAGTCTTGTGGTCTCACTGACCTATTTTTTTTCCAGCAGAAAAACATTGTTTTCTCATTTCTTTCATAGATCTTCTCCCAACGTTATTTTCCAGTAACATTACCATGTGACAAAAATATCACCTTTAACTAAGGCTTAGAGAGGAAGAAAAAAATTGAAAAAAAA
>PVKS010037441.1:0-18666 GCA_004027875.1 Aplodontia rufa | reverse complement strand
GGCAACCACACTTCTGGGTCTCTGTTGAGTATTAATCTAGGAAAAGTGGGAGGATGAGAAAGAAAAGAAGATCCTGGGCTTTTCTTAATAATTTACCAAGAGGAGATATTTTCTGGCTTGTGCCAACTCTTTTCAAAGACCGCTCCAAAGAATGTTTACCCAAACATGAGCTCTGAAGTTAGGGTAAGGACTACTTCTGGCAAAAATCTGAGATGTCCTGTTCTTCAGCTCTCTTCTCCCCTGATCCTTCCCTTGATAAAAATTGCTTCTGTTATAAGAATGTCACCTTACTCTAGTGACCTGAACCCTGTCAATGTATGTGGTAGGACTGGATTATTATCCTCTGTTCTTTTCCAGAATCCACCTACCTTCTCAAGTTTACCCTAAGTTTGTATCAAAGGGCTTTATCTATTACCCTGGCCCAATTACTCCCACCATTACTCATAAGCCGTGGCACGCTTGTTTACCTCTCTCAGAACTGAGATTCTCTCCTCAGGCAGCCAGTGTAAACTCTCTCAACACCATGTTCCCAAAAGGAAACTCCAAAGTGGAGAGATTTTCATTGTGGGTTGCCCTGAAAATAAGGGGTTGGTTAGAATTCAGGGAAGCATTAGGGTAACTGGATAGATTTAGCAAGAATATAAAGTTGCTTGGGAAATAATTTTTAGGACTGTAGTTTCCAGTCCTAGAATACTAACAGGTTTTTGTGGTTTTGTTGTTGTTTTGTTTTGGTAGTGGCAGGGAGCTACATTTTGCTTCTGACAGATTTATTCATGTCACAGGAAAGGTCAAAGTCACATTTCTTCTCAATTAGACAAGGATAGCGGTTTCACACATGTAATTTTACAAGGAAATATTAACATTCTAGAAATACACTCGTGACTAGGTCATTTTTATAACAATTCCTTTATTTCTTTCCAACAGTTCCATGGAACAGAATATTAGGCCTTTGTAATTATTTTTGATGTAAATCACAATATAAAATTCACCCCTTTAAAGAATACAATTCAGTGGTTTCTTAGCACAGTCACACTGTTGTGCAATCATCACCTCTCTCTAATTCCAGAATATTTTCATCACCACAGAGAGAAATCCACTACCCATTAGCAGTCACTCTCTATCCTTCTGTCCTTGGCAGCCACTCATCTACTTTATGTGGATTTTCCAATTCTGGATATTATATATACAGATGGAATAACACAATTGTTGCGGGCAACAGACTATTTGGGAAGCACCAAGTGGCTCTTGGAGAATGGAAGAACTCAGGTTTATTACACCAGCAGACCCAGAAAAATTTCTATTCCAAAGTCTGCGCCTCCATCTGCAGTTTTGTACAACATTTATAGATGATTCAAGTCCTGTCCTGTTGTTGGGTAGTTTAAAACCTTTCTAGCCTATGTGATTAAGGACTTGTGCAGGATTTTGGCGGGAAGCATGTTTACAGAAATGGAAGTGATAAAGGGAAATGGCTCTTACCACAAGCAGCTGTTTTTCCAGATAATGTCTCTGCAATTTGTCATGGCACTGAAAAAGAGTGAGGGAGGGCTTTGTAACTTACGGTTTTATCTGGCTCTGACTTTTGTATTTCATTCCCCCCTTTGATGTCATCATTCATTCTAATCATCTTTGTCCGTGTTTTCCAAGTTTAACTGATAACTCTGGAAGACCATTTGGAACTTTATGGATTCTAGGCAGGAGGAAACAAACTGGGTCAGTATATTAAGAATGCACGGGGGCTGGAGCAGTGGCTTGGCAGTTATGGCACTTGCCTGCATTGTGCGAGGATGTGGGTTTAAACTCCAGCACCATGAACATGATGAAGTCTCAGAGCAACAAAAGCCACATGGAAAATTAAATAAAGTTGATTCTCTCTTTCACTTTCTCTCTCTCTCTGTGTCCCTCTCTCTTAAAAAGAAAATAAAGAATGCAGGGACTGGGGCAGGAGCAGTGGCTCAATGGTTATGGTGCTTGCTTGGAATGTGCAAGGATCCAGGATTGAACCCCCACACCACATACACAACGAAATGTCAGAGTAATGAAAGGCACATGAAAAACTAAATAAACTTGATTCTTTCCCTCTCTTTCTCACTGTCCTACTCTCTTTAGGAGAGAGGGAGGGAGAGGGAGAGAGAGAGAGAGAGAGAAAGGAATGCAGGGATAGAATAGCAGTGCCATCAGAGCATAAGGAGAGGGACTGCTATCAGGAGCCAGGATGCTCAGCTCCAGATATTGTTCCCCAAGAGTTCCATGACTCAGCCAGTTCTCGTCTGCTCCTTACAATTTGTTCTTTTAGTTCTTGGACCATATCCCTGACTATTCCTGACTTGTTTACATAAAAACACCAATCCTCATTCAAGAAGAGGCAGAGTCCTCCCTTCTTGGCATTCAGCAGGCCTAAGCCCCTCTAGTTTTGAGGAACTACCATTGCTAATGAGTCTAATTGATCCTGCATGGCCACTATTGATTTCGCCCCTTGTTTTATGACATCTGTCATGTCCCTGGATAGATGATGATAGAAGGAAGCTGATGAAGCAATTCTTCCTGTTCCAGTACCCACCCCGGCCTTTAGTCCCAAACTGATTAATAGAGGTATGAATTGGATGGCTCTCTTTGATCCTGTATGTGTTATCAGGGGCATAGTGAGTGTTTGATTATTGGGAAATATGTCCATTTGGGGAGTGAGGAAAGCAAGTGTGCGAGCACCTGTCAAGCTGGCTGGTAGGCACTGATAAGCATTTGTTCCACATATATAGAAAGTTCCTGGGTTTGGGTGGCACCAAGGTTGAGTGGGTATACAGTCTTTAGATGTAACACAGTTACGGGTTTGGCTGCAACAACCTGAACTTAGGCTTCATACTGGCTGTACTCTTTTTGGGTTACAAAAGCAATCCAGGGGCTTTACCTGATTTATGGTTGGGCCCATTGTCATGGGGCTGGGGGCATTACTGGACTTAATAAGGGTATAAGGGGTTAATGGAGTTGCCACATATTGGAGGGGGTCTAGGAATAGGAAGATCCAGCAGATGCTAGCTAGTTGGTGATTAGCTGTATTAAGAAGGCAACAGGTTAAATTAAAAAGTCTGTATATCTGGGGGTCCAGGTCATGTTGTATAATTGGCCTTAGAGTAAGCAAAGTTCAAAGTGGAAATAATGTTGGGCTTTTTAACTGGTTTTTACTTTAGCAATTACCCTGTCTCAAGTCTGATCACAGTCCCTGCCCCCATCAGACATCCCTATATGAGTTTGATATAGTAAGTGGTCATGTTTGGCATCCTGTAACATTTGACCCCTGGCCATTAAATCCTTGGCTTAATTTGTCCAGTCATGTTATGTCTTTCCTTTTTAATTACATAGAGTGGCAGAGGCATAATAGATAGCGGGTTGGTAGATATAGGTGGTAAAGACGTTTGTCAAGATCCCATAAGTTTCTAAACAGGCACATGGTAGGAGAGGGTGACCTATTGCCCTAGGGTTTAGTAAAGCCCAGGCTATTATTAAAAAGCAAAGACCCCCTTCCCGCTGAATAGGCCCACTATGCTTATGTAGAATATGACTGGGAAAATCCTCTGTGATCTTCTCGAGTTGGTTGGAGCTGTGTCGACTCGACCTTTGGAAAACAGCAAAGTCAGCAACATCATCATTCACAGTGAAACCGTGTAACACCATGACCACAGCTCCCAGGTGTCCCCCGTCAAATTCCTCAATCTTCTGCTGTGCGATGACCAGTCAGCTTCCAGGTTTATGATTGGAGCAGGACGGCAGTCTTCCCAGACATCAGCTGTGCATAAGCTGTCACCGTCTGAGGTGACTAGAACAGAACTGTTGCATCACAGTCTCTGCAGTGTCAGTCTGAGTGAATCTTTGCGGTCTGTCTTAACTGTCCAAGCAGGGGACTCAGTAGCAGATGCCTTCTTAGCCCGGGAATGGTGTATCCTCAGGCTGAATCTTGCAACTTTGATCTCAGTGGGAGTGGTTAGTGTGACAATATGGGGCCCACACCTGGTAGACTGGAGGAGGTCCCTTTTTCCAGGTTTGACACATACAGAATCTCTAAGCTGATATGGGTGTGTCTGGCTTCCAAGTAAAAGGGGGACCTTCTCTAAGATGTCCTGGGAAATATGGAAGAGGGTATTTCCTAAAGCCTGAAGTTGCTGGAACTGATTAAACTTGCCTAACTGATGGGGATCCCCTGTAGCTTGTTTATCATAGGGTGGGTACCTTCCCAACAGGATCTTTAATGGGGAATGCCCTGTGCTTCAGGAAGAAGATCCACACATGGAGTACCGGTTTCCTGGAAGAATTTAGCCAGGGTGGCTTTTAGGGTCCACTTCATGCATTCTACTTTCCCTGAGCTCTGTGACCTACAGGCAGTGCGTAACTTCCACTTGATTCCCAGGGTCCAGGCAAGGATCTGAATGATCTCCATGATGAACACAGGTCCATTATCTGACCCAATGGAAGAGGCAGGCCATATCTGGGGATGATTTCTTCTAGCAGGGGTTTGCTTACCTCTTGAGCCTCCTCCGTCCAAGTGGAGATGGCCTCTCTCCCTCCTGAGGTGCATACCAGTATCAACAGATAGCAGTATCCTCTGCTTGGTATGACCTCCGTGAAATCAACCTCTGTATCTTCAAAAGGTGAAGTTCCAATGGCCTGGACCCCTGGGGGCCATGTGGGTCATTGGTTGGCATTATTTTTGGCACAAGTCACACACCTCTGGCTGATTTGGTACATAGAATAGAGGGTTTGCCTATATAGTAGTATCTGCTGACCAGACTGTCGATTTAGTTTTTCCTACATGTCCCATTTCGTGGTGATATCAAACACCACTTGATATCACAGGCTTTGTGGGATAAAGATCTGATGTTCTGGCAGTACCCAGCATCCCTTGGGTGTTTGGTGATCTCCTTCCATGGTGTCCCATTGTTCCTCTTTGGTGTTCTTGAGGCAGTCTAGGAGGCTTGGATCCAGCTGTATTGGGAAAGCCTGGGCTGCCTTGGAGGTAATGTTCTGATGCTGGGCTGCATTTTTTTCATCTAGTTGGCCATTCTGATTCTTTGACTCAACTGGTTGGTCCCTTCTGGTGCCCTCTGCACTGTATTGCCGTCACTTTTGTTGGTTTCCAGACTGTCTCTAGGAGTCTAAGTATTTCTTCCTTGTTTTTTATTTGTTTGCTTCCTGCTGACAGAAGTCCTGTTTTTTTTTTTAAGGAAAGAGGGACAGCAAGAGAGAGAGACAGAGAGAGAGAAGCAATTTTTAATTTAGTTTTTCATGTGACTTTGTTCCTCCAACACTTTGTTGTGTACATGGCGCTGGGGTCTGAACCAGTGTACTCGTGTATGCCAAGCAAGTGCCATAAGTGCTGAGCCATCCCTCCTGCCCAACTCCCTTCTTTCTTTATAGATTGTTCCATGCACATGTAACGTGGCAAAGGCATATTTAGAGTCAGTGTAAATGTTGACGCATTGGTCAGTGATGGATATGGAAAAGTACCAGAAGCCACTCAGCCAGGCAGGAAACCCCCATACTCACTGTTTCAAAATCTACAGACTCAGGCCCTCATTGGAATGTACTGCCTCATGCCCTTTTCAGAGGATCCCCACCTTACCAAAAAACTCAGTCTAATAGCCACTCTACTGAAAAGCCCAGTTTAACCAGAAAAAAAATCCTGCTGCGATCCACCCCCCACAATTCATCCCATCGAAGATCACCTATCCTAAATCCAAGCTGCCATTTTCCACTTAGAAAGTGTGTCCCTGCAACTATTTCAATAAATCTCTTTGATCTGTTGATGTCTGGTTCCTTTCTGTACCTCGTACCCTCTTTTTCAGCCTCTTTTCCCTTCTGTTGGTGCCAAAACCCCAGGATGGGAAGGTGGTATTCTTGGCTCCCTCCTTGTTCTCTTCCCACCACTTCTACCTTATTCTTCATCTATCCATCTTTACTTCCTTTCATACAAGATTTGAGATTCAGAGCACCCTCCAAGTTTGCTGCAGACAGAGCATGACCTGAAATCAACCCCCTCCAGGGGTGAAATTTTTGCAGCCTCATTGCTATGGGAATGGAGCAAGAGCTTTTCTGAGCTCTTCATTGGTGTCCTCTGGAAACCTCATTTTTGTCTTTATTTTTGCTGCTCTCCCAGACCTCCAGATCACAGATCCATTCTCCATTTGGTTCCTGCATGCAACACCAGTCATCCTAATCAACTCACTGGAGAGGTAAGACTCCAGGTTTCTTCCAGAGGTACCCTACTAGAAACTCCGGCCGGACCCTGAGGGGGGGTCCTCACCTTGGGATCGGACTTGGGGACCCCTTCTCCCTCCAGGTACACTGCTGCCATGTGGCAAGGAGAAAACAGGGTGCTTTGTTTTTTCCTGTCACCTCTGTCACACTTCTCCATTATGGGGGCAAAACAGTCCATTCCTAGGGACTCCCCTCTCAGTTATCTTCTAAAACACTCCAAAACTCTTCACTTTCAATTTGACCTCAACTCTTAGCACATTATCTGCTTAAGCACTTGAATTTGGCCCCAATACAAATTAGACAACCAACTCAATGGCAAAGGCCTGAATTCAGGACCTTTGATCCAAAAATACTAACAGATCTTCATAGCATCCTACACCAAAATGGCAAATGGTCTGAAATTCCTTATCTCCACGCTTTTTCCTCTCTTCACTCTCATCTTTCCCTGTATCAGCCTTGTTCCAACTGCTCCTCACAGATACTCCCCTTCCCCAAAACCTAAAAATCCACACCCTCCCACCTCCTCCTTTACCACCTCTTTTGCTGCCCCTGAAGTTGCAGATGAACCTCTTCCTTAACCATACCCACAATCCTCCTAATAGTCCTAGCCCACCCCAATCTCCACCCTCAGCCCCTTCCCAAGCCACGCACTCTCTACTCTCCCCACTCTCTCTTCCTTCCCCTCCAATTACCCCCTCAAACACCCACAACTCCCAAATTCAATACATGCTTCTGGGGTTGGGGATTTAGCTCAGTGGCAGAGCGCTTGCCTAGCATGCGCAAGGCCCTGAGTTCGGTCCTCAGCCCTAAAACGTGTATATATATATATTTCCTCTCCATGAGGTGGCAGGAATGAGGGCCCTGTCCAGGTTCATGCCCCCTTTTCCAAGTCTAAAAATAACAATCTTGACCTGGAATCTCCAGCTGATACTCTTTTTCTCCACATCCAATTCATTAGCCAGTCAGCCCCAAACATTCTCAGAGAACTTAAACAGCTAGAGAAAGATCCCAAAACCTCACAACAGCAAATCCTAGAGATACAGCCTTTAGGTCTTTAACAACAGGGAGGATAAATCCAAGAGGGAAAGCGAAAAACAGCTCAAAGTCAAATACCGACTTCTGACTTCCACCATCCATCACCCCAAAACTGCTCCTACAGGCCCACCCACCGTCTATTACTGATGTGGCCGAAATAGGTATTGGGCTAAAGCTTGCCCTAATCTGAGGCCTCCCACCAAGCTCTGTCCAAACTGAGGACAATGGGGGACCCTGGAAATTGGACTGTCCCAGGGGAGGACACCCCAACCCTTGATGCAGTGCAACTCACCTTTAACCCCTTATACCAAACTATTGGAATGAGGGGGGCCTGGACTCCACTGCTCCTATCACAACTGGTGATACATCCAACGAGCCCAGGGTTATTGGGATGGTGAACGGCTAATCTATTTCATTTGTGGTTGACACTTGGGTGACTCTCTCCCTCTTGACTTCATGGCAAGGACTCACTCTTAGAAGCAGTACCTCTATTATGGGGGTCTCAGAAATTCTTGAGTATTCCCTTAAAACATCTCCCCTTCTCTGTACCTTTGGGACACTCACACTGTCCCATTCCTTTATTATAATGCCCAGATACCCAGTTCCTGTCTTAGGATGTGACCTCCTCCACGAACTCAAGGCTTCCATTACTATTCCTCCCTTACAAACCACTACCATATTTCTCATTCATGCCAACCCAGGCACTGTGCCCACATTTCCCAAGCTTCCGACACCCCTCCCCCTTCACCATATCAACCCTTTGATATGGGACACTTCTCAGCCAAAAATAGCCTCACAATATTCTATTCAAGTCTTTCTCAAAGACCCTAGATTCCCATCAAGGATGGCTCCTCTGGGCCTTCCCTTGACTTCCACCAGGTTGGTCTCTCTCTCTCACTCTCTCTCTCCCCCTCTGTCTCTCTCTCCACCACCTCTCCTTCGGATGACTCAAGGACTGTTCACACTGCTGAACATCACATCCACCACTGGCCACAACTGGGTAAGTGACTCCTTCTGACTCTTCTGGATTCCTGGCATTCTCTCCACCAGAGTCCTTGGGGGCCCTCCGCAATCCGTCTTGACCAGCACAGGCCAGATCCCACCAAAACTTCCATGAGACACCCCCTTGGGGTACCTTCCTGAACACATCCAGACCCTGGGTTTCCAAGACACAGTCAAACCTGAAAGACTGATGTTCCTCTGTAATATTGCTCGGCCCCAATATAAGCTAAGAAATAACAATCACTGGCCTCAAAATGGAACACTTGACTCCCATATTCTCAAGATCTTAAAAGCTTTCCACCACAATGACAAATGGTCTGAGGTTCCCTATGTCCAGGCCTCTAATCCAGGTGTTGTACCTCTATTCCAAACCTTCTCTCTGCCCACACTGCTCAACTTTTCACATTCTTCTCTTCCAAGAAAAACCCTTCAAGGGATCCCTCTTTTGGGACCCCTCCCTCTTTGGAAATGCTGCTTCCTTTCTATTAATCTAAATCCTGTTACTTTGCTCTGTCTGATCCTGTGTCCATGGATTTCATTCCTCAAATACACAAAACAGGACCCACCCAGACACACTCTGTGTTACATTTACAGGGAATCCCCCAGGATCTCTGGAAATGGGAGTAAAATGAACAATTGCTCTATCACTTTTCTTCCAGGAGTTCTCTACTCCATTTTATATACCCCCTCTCTCTATCAAAAATACCAGGACCCTGTCAGCCACATGGCTGCCAGACTCAATCTCAGGGGAAAGGCTTTGCTGCAGTGAGACTTACCAATCGCTCTCTGCCTTAGTGGAGAGAATGTTACTCTGATCTTGCTTCAGTTTCCTTTCATGGCAATCCATTCGATGGAGAAACTGAGGTCTCTTAAAAGCACCCTCATTCTCTGGCTAGGGCTGGTCCCTGGCATAAATGCAGGTTCTCTAGAGATGGCTAAAAGCCAGTCAATCACATGGAAGCTCCATCTCCATTTTAATCTCCTTTCATGGCTTCTCACCTGATGGCAGAGGAAAGGCCTCACTCAGCAACTCCTTAGATAACAGGCTGAAGAAACTTCTTAGTGTGATCTAAGGACTCCTAAATCTGAGTCCTACCTGTCAATCTACCAGTGAGTCACCCCTTTCTCTTTTTCTGTCTTGTAGCAACCTCCCACAGTGTTAGGGGACAGACAGATGTAAATGTTGGGAACACTAGGATAAGAGAATAATTCTATCAAATGGGCCCACTGTGCTGACCCCACATGCTTTCTTTTCCAAAAGGTAATTTACCTGCCGGGGGCCTGCCTGATCTTAGTGAACAGACTATTCACATTCCTCAGCAAACTACCTGTTATCTGCAAAGGAAATGCACGCCCACAATAATGTTAACAGGAGGAACCCAAGTTACTCTGAAGGAGACTTTTGAGACCAAATCCTGAAACTCAGGGAGATAAGGATAACTCCTCCTACCCAGAATCCAATTAGAACTGGTCAGCATGGACCAAAGTGACTTAGAGTTGCCATGGCAGTAAGGAGTTGAAAGTCTGATGTCATTTTGCTATGAGTCAAAAGTCAAGGTGGACTAGGTGGCACTCTCTGTAAACTTCTCTGGGATTCCCTGTAAAACCTGAGATGCAGGAGAGGCAATATCTGAATCTCTTTTGTTTATGCCAAGAGACACTACTTGAGTCTTACATAAATTTATATAAATTGTTGGTAAATGGTAACAGGAGTTTAAGATTACTTTGTTTCTGGGCCTTCACCAAAGGCAAGATTACTGAGTTAAAATTCTAACAGGTGTAATTCTATATACAAAGAGTATAAAAGGTTTCAGCTGTGTTTCAATTAAAGCACTGCAAATACCATAAAATATTTGACCTATCAAGAAGGGTAATTGAAAAAGTCAGACATTTTTATAAAGATTATGTCGGAATGCAGATTTAAGAAAGGGTCAGCAAGTAGGATTTGGTATTGAAATGTTTCTGGATGAAGAAGTATAAAGTGTCTAAGTAAGTTGCAGAAGGTTTGTGGAGGGAAAATCTCAAAAATCTGTGTGATTAAATAAAATCGGCACAATCCGATAAAGTTATTTAAGGTTTTTCTTAAGGTCAAATAAGTGTGCGAGCTTTGCTAAATTTTATGAAAAGTTTATAAAATCAAAGTTTATGCAGGTTTACAGGCAAGGTAACTGTAAGTGCTCTCTTTTATATATTGTATCTAACACAAAAGGGCCACACTGTTGTTTAAAAGCCTGGCTTATATCTGTTTGCTTTGACTAAGTCTTTTTCTGATCATTAACACTGCTTCCTAAATGTATGTTCAGATAGATTGATAGATTCCAGAAATAATACATGAGAACTTGGCAGGATGATAATTTTAAGACGCCAAGATCAGCTTCAGAAATAAAATATACTATCTAATATTTGTCAATATCACTGTCTTGCCTGAGTTAAGACAGCCTCTCACCTTATGGTTCCAGAGTAGGCTAGAATTCAGTTTATTTACTCTCGTTAATTCTATATTGTATTTTCCTTTACAACTGTTGCCTATTAGTGTTTTGCACAAGTATTACTTCTAACAGAAAAACCTGAGTTAAGACACGCTGTCACCTACAGGACAGACACTACTAACTTCAAGCACTGCTATTGATCCTAATTAAACAAAAGGGGTAACTAAAAAACTGTAACATAGTAGTCCCACTTTAAGACTGATGAAACTGGCCTGCCGGATGTTTAAAACAAAACCCAGGATGCCAAAGTTAAGGAAGTTAAAGGGTTAAGGAAAAAGTCAATATTTTGGCTCTTGCATTGGTCAGAGAAAACTTGGGGGACAATGGAACTTCCCTAAGCCAACCGGTGCACAGTCTGCAAAGAGGATGGTCATTGGAAAGGGAAATGTCCCTGATGCTTCCAAGAGAAGCCACTTATGGTCAGCAAGACCCTGACCTATCCTGGCAGATGGCATCAATGGTAGAGGAAAACTAAAGGAGGAGCCAAGAGGCTCTCAAAGGTCCCTGACAGTGGCCTCCTGAGGAATTTCAGCTGACCTAGGAACAGATAGGCAAAAAAGTCAATTTTGACCAACTTGGTCCTATCACCCGGCAGGAGAGTTATAACCAAAGCACAGATATATATATATATATATATGCATTTAAAAGGAAAGAATCTGATTTTTTAAAGAGAGATAGGGATAATGAGAGAGGGAGATAATCAAATTTATTTAATTTTTCACGTGGCTTCATTGCTCCGAAACTTCACTGGGTACATGGTGCTAGGGTTTGAACCCATGTACTTGCAAATGCCAGGCAAGCACCATAACCACCAAGCCACTGCTCCTGCCCCTAAAATCTTTAGCAATTTTGAAATATACAATGCATTATTTCCTACTATAGTCACGCTTCTTTGCAAGAGATTGCTAGAGCTATTTCCCCTGTCCAACAGGAACTCTGTATCCTTTGATCACCATCTTCCCTTTCCCCATCCACCACACTCCTGGAGCTTCTGTCACCATCAATCTGCCACCCACTTCTATGAGTTCAACATCATTATTTAGTTTTGGTACCAGGGTTTGAACCCAGGGATGCTTAAATACTGAGCCACATCCCAACCCTTTCTATATTTTATTTTGAGACAGTGTCTCACTAAGGTGCTGAGGCTGGCTTTGAACCTGTGATCCTCTTGCCTCAGCCTCCCAAGTCACTGTGATTGTAGGTGTACACCACTGCACACACTGAGTTCAACATCTTTAGATTCTACATATGAGTCAGATCATCCAGTATGTGTCTTTGTGTCTGGATTATATCACAGATCATCCAATATGTGTCTTTGTGTCTGGATTATATCATTTATCATAATGTCTTCCAGTTTCACCCATGATGTTGCAAATGACAGGATTTGGGAATGTTATTTTTTTTATCTGGTTTTTGTTTTTCCTCCACTAGGTAGTTGTGTATGTGGCACTGGAGATCAAAACCAGGTTATTGCACACTTCAGGAAGCTCTCTCCCACTGAGTCACCTCTCCAGCCTGGGAATAAAGCTTTGATGCAGGATTTATTTTTATTTACTTATTTATTTAGAGAGAGAGAGGGAGGGACAGTGAGAGAGAGAGAAAAAAAAAGCTAGTAAGTCATTGTTATGGGGGAGGCAAGGAAGGAGGGTTTACTGTTTTTTCCTAGACAGGTAAGACATCATGGGCTCAAGCAGTGGCTCATTTGTAGAGTGCTTGCCTAGCACGTGTGAGGATCTGTGTTTGAACCCCAGCACCATCTACACAACTAAGTGTCGGGAAAACAAAACCCAGAAAATAAATAAATAAAATTGATTCTCTCTCTTTCACTTTCTCCCTCTTTAAAAAAAATCAGCATGTTTCTATGATGAAGAGGAAGAAAGAATAGAGGAAGAGGGGCTCTAGATTCTGGAAACAGGAGACAAATCATGAGACCAAGTTTCAGAAAAGATTGAAAAGGATGTTTTATGGAGATGTTATTGCAGGAAACTTTGAGAGAGAGAAAAGGGAAAAATTATAATTAGTTATCGCTTGGTTTGTATACAAATTGAAAGAAGGGAATTAATACCTGAACTTTACTTGTTTGGATAAACAACTAAGGTCAGTCAGATTCTACCTGGGAAACCTCAGTAGGAGACACGCCTTCACATGTACAAACAAGAATTGATTGTGTTCAATACAAACTACAGCCATGCACGGTGGCATATGTAATCCCATATGCTGTAATCCCAGCAACTGGGAGGCTAAAATAGGAGGACTGCAAGTTCCAGGGCAGCCTCAGGAACATAGCAAGATCCTCAGCCACTTAGTAAGACCCTGTCTCAGAATAACAAAAGAAAAGGACTGGGGATGTAGTTTAGTGGTAAAGCACCCCTGGCTCAATCCCCAGTGCCTAAGTCAATAAAAAATAAAAATTATAGGAGTCCACTGATTTGGACTAAACCCCAAAAGTCCACACTAATAACTAAAATGGAGTCACCTATGCTAAAGTTCTACATGACCAAACAACCAAAACAATGAAGCACCTTACAAACGGTCACCTAAGTTACTTTATGTTGACAAATCAGTTATTTTTCCACTGTTCCATTTCTATGCCCTCTCTGTCCAAGGGGAGCCTGCTGCCTCTCTGACTTCTGGCTGCTCAGATACTGCATCAGACTGAAGTAGACAAAAGGAATGAGAAACAGAAAGGAGCTGGGTGTGGTGGTGCATGCTTGTAAACCCAGCGGCTTGGGAAGCTGAGGTACAGAGGATCACAAGTTCAAAGCCAGCCTCAGCAACATAGCTAGGCTCTAAGCAACTTAGGGAGATCCTGTCCCACAATAAAGAGGGCTGGTGAAGTGGCTCAATAGTTAAGCACCTCTGGATTCAATCCCCAGTACCAAAGGGGTGGGGATGGAGAATGAAAGGAGACATAATAGAAGGACAAAGAAATGAGATTTAATTTTTAAAAAATTTTTGGTACCCCTAGGGGGATTTTACCACTGAGACACATCCCCAGCCCTTTATTTATATTTTATTTTGTTTTGAGACAGGGTCTTGCTAAGTTGCTTAGGGCTTTGCTAAATTGCTGAGGCTGGTTTTGAACTTGCAATCCTCCTGCCTCAGCCTCCTGAGTTGCTGGGATTACAGGCATGTGCCACCATGCCTAGGAAGAAATAAGATTTTCTTTTTATGGAGAGTAGGAGGGAAGGGTATCAATTTTATTTGTTTTTCATCTGGCGTATATGGTGCTAGGCTTTGAACCTGAGTCCTCTGCTGAGACACCACTCCTGCCCCACAAAATGAGATTTTAATATAGGATTTTTTTTAAGAGAGAGGGACAGTGAGAGAAAGAGAGAGAATCAATTTTATTTAATTTTTCATGTGGCTGTTGTTGCTCTGACACTTAGCTGTGTGGATGGTGCTGGAGTTTGAACCTGTATCCTCACAAATGCCAGGCAAGCACCCTAAACGCTGAGTCACCACTCAAGCCCCTCAATCTAGGAGTTCTGCATATTTATCTAGGCCTAGTATTCTATATACGTCTCTCTTCCAGGCCTGTCACTCCTAGATTTTTGAGGAATCTGTGAATCCTACCTGTGCACGATGAACAGATTAAGTAAAGACAGAGAGAGAGAGAGAGAGAGAGAGAGCGAGAGGGAGAGAGGCTATTTCAGAAATCCATAATTTCAGGAACTTTGTCAAGATGAATCCAACTACCATATACGATTATAAAGCTCTAATAAAAATTTTATGTATATCTGGGCTGGAGAGGTGGCTCAACAGTAGAGCACTTGCCTGGCATTCATGATGACCTGGGTTCCATCCCCAGCACCACATACACAACCAAGTGGAAGAAAAAGAAAAACAGATGAAAAAATGAAAACTTGATTCTATCTTTACAAAAATATTATCTACATCTATAAAGAACTAATTATATATACATATGTGTCTATGTATGTATATATAGCATAAAAAATCCTGGTTTCTCTCTACTCCCACTTTGAAGTAATATATGTATTTCCTTTGGGTCAAGAATGTGTATGAGGGCACTGAAGAGGTGGCTCCGCTGTTGGGAGTGCTTGCCTGACATATGTAAAACCCTCTCTCTCTCTCTATCTTTAAAGAAAAGAAAAAGAATGTGTATGAATAAGTATATATTTACTTATATGCAAAAAAAAGAGAGTCAGGAAACCCCAAAACTGCATCTCTCGTTCTTGAGATGGCCTACATTCTCCCTTGAATGTGAATTCCTTGTTTTATACTACAAAGTGTCTCTGTCTTGAGATCACCTCCATTTTCCCTTGAACGTGTTAAACCACTTTCCGAAGTAAACTTGTCTATGCCTTTGACTCGCACACACTGAAATTCTTTTCGATCGTATAAGCCAACAACCCCCTACTCTTGAGTTCCCCTATCTCTCCGGGAATTCCTTGGACCTTTCTTTGGAGACACCTCTTCTCCTAAGACAAGAACAAACGCTGGAGGTACCCACAGTAGCTTTATTGTGGCCTTCTTGGTCTCTGGAATGGACGGCAGCCCATGGGATCCCTTTTGCCAGAGGAATATCTGTCACACTTAGGACAGGAACTGCTGAGGACTTGTTGTAGGGGACCCAAGGACCAGTCTCCAAGCAACGAAGGTGGATCTGGACTCCACATGAGTACAATGAGAGAAAGAGAGTGAAGCTGTGGCAAGGGTGGGACACCTCTGTCCAGGGGGGCCCAGGTGTGTCATTCCTGGCAACATGAGGGCATTCTTCTGAGCTGTGTTCACCTCAAACCTCTTTGGGGTGACATTTGGACTTTCCTGAGATGCTCACAGACTGTGTACTGTGCCCCTAATATGGAGAGACAGTGTGTGAGAAAGGAAAGAGCTACAGGGAGCATTTGGGAGAGACTCAAAGGCAAGGACGAAGAAACAAGGAAAGAGGTCTGGAGAGAAGGAATTAAAAAAAACCTAGCCAGGTACGGTGACACACCTGTAATCCTGGCTAAGCCTGTAATCCTCCTGCTTAGCCAAGAGAATGACAAATTCAAAGCAAGTCTGGGCAATGTGGGGAGACCCTGTCACAAAATAAAAGTAAAAAAGGGCTGGAGACGTAGCTCAGGGATGCTTGCCTAGCATGGGTTTAATTCCTGGTACTGCAAAAAAGTAAAAACAGAGCAAGAGATGCAGGGAACGATCAAGACATAAAGGGTGTCGTGAGCATACTATGTCATCACCATAGACCAAAACACTTGTGTTTTTCCACAATGTCAGAATTTATTAAAGAACAATGAATTCCCTGGCTATACCACTTTCCTCAGTAGCAGTTCACTGAACACTTTTGGGTCACCTGGTAGTCATAAGCTGGGCAATAGCAGGTTCTTTTATTGCAATCTTAATTTCTAACATCTATAACACTCAAGTCACACAACACACATACATACATACAGGTTATAGAAAGGCAAAGAACGGATTAAGGGAGCCACAGGGGTTCAGAAGGCTGAACTGGGAGCAAAGGCAGACAGCAGATAGGAATGCAGAGGGTAGGTGGTAGGTGGTCAGATAAGATCACAAACCAGCCAAAGGACTCCTTCAGAGTGCAGAGCTGTCAAAGGGAGCAGACGGCAGTTTCAGCATCAGTCTGAGGTGTTGATTTGGAGTGGTATGTTCGTGGTTGTCAAGGGCAGGAGAAACTGCACTCTGCTTTCTGCTAAAGCTCGAGGACAGAGACTTGGAGGTTCATCACTGTACTGATTTTCTTGGGAAAGCCTCGTGATGACTTACCAGGTAACTGGTCAGGGTGCTGTTGTGTCCAGTCTCAGGGTCCCCCTCCTTTTATGAGTTTCAATGAGGGCTTGCATTATTTGGTGGTCCAGTATGTTTGATTGGCTCATGGGCCTGATTTTTCCAATACCAGTTTGATACGCCCATGCTTCTGATTAATTAGATAAGTTCATGGGTAGTCATTCTTATTAGCACAACTAATCATTTATCAGTTTATGCCTTACGTTTGTGCCAGGCAGATGGTAGCTGTTTACTTGTACAAACAAGCTGTGAGGTCATTCCAACTCAGTACTTAAACTCAAAATGGGGGTAGCTTATGGCAAATGACTACTTCACCAAATAAAGGAACAAAGGCTTTGACACAGCCTGAAAACTGTTGTTCTCTATACATCATGGGAGTAACTCAAGAGCACAGCACAACCTGCTTTCTACAAAGGGAGAGAACTGAAAGGCTGACCAAGAGGGCGAGGGACACAACAGAACACAACTGGAATGAGATAAAAGTCACATCACCAGGATTCCCTTATCTTGAACCTGGAGAAAAGCAGAGGGAGGAGAGATGAAATAATAGCCTCATTCCAGGAATTTTCCCATCCAGGAGCCCCACCCTAATTCCGGCTCCTCAGGGCAGGACTCCCTTTGGTAAGTGGACAAATCCTCAGCCCCAGATGGTGAGCTGATAAGGGATGGGTGGGTGCTCTGAATGCCTAGGGACTACTCATCAAGTACTGAAACAAGACGGGCACAGTGGTGCCAGCCTGTAATTCCAGTGACTCAAGAGGCTGAGGCAGGAGGTCTTCAAGTTCGAGGCCAGCCTTGGCAAGTCAGTGAGCCAGATACTTAGCAACTTGGCAAAATCCTGCCTTAAAATAAAAAATGGGCTTGGGATGTATCTCAGAATTACGGTGCTTGCCTGGCATGCATAAAGCCTTGAGTTTGATCTTTGGTCCTGGAGGGGTAAAACCCTAAATATACACAACGGCATATGGGTGTTTCTAGCCCCTCCCTGGGCTCCATCCTTTTCTGCACTTGGAAGGCTCTGCTCACTCACAGGGGTCAGAGGGTCAGTCCTTGAAGGATCAAGCACTGGGACTCAGGGGCCCATTCTAGGGATTCTTAGATGAGAGAAATCACTCCTAGAACAGAAGGGCCTAAAGAAAAAGGAAATTGGTGACATTGCTCCTGGGTCCGTTTTAGACGTAAGGAAAGTAGCAATTGCCCTGTGTGGGCTCTAGCCTTGCTGTCCAGGAATCCTGAGGATCCGAAGTTCAGAATTACCTCTAGAGGAACACCTGTATACCTTTATTCCTCAGCTTCCCATTTGTCCATTGGACTGGATCTGTGTCTGGGAGACAGGTTCTGTAAATTCAAGTATCACCTACAACCTCAAACCAACTTTCCCAGAGGATGGAGAGATGAACAGACGGGGGGAAAGCAAGTATAGCAAAATATTAATCTACATGGTGGTCGTATGGGTGTTCACTATACAATTGTTTGAACTTTACCATATGTTTGGATTTATTGCAATAAAATAACCGGGAAGGGAGAGAAAAAAGTGAGACAAATAGTATATATTCTGTTCAATATGATTATCAGAAGTGTATTTTCTTTTTGGGAGAATCTATATTTCAAATGCCCTGTGAGTGCAGTGTTTATCCTGACAAATGGCAGATTTCAGATGAAAGACCCTCAGATCTATTAGGGGAGGGAGAACCTTCCACAAGTGCCTTAGATTACATCCCAGAGGTGACCAGCTGCTTTGCTGATCACATTGCTGGACCTTTGTTTAGTTACTTTTCAGAAGTTTATTTTACCGCTCTAGATATTTGGCACTTCGCTAGGAGTGGATCCCACCTTGCCACCTGTAACCCTTGGCCAAGGGCAGGATAGGATTTTCCAGACTCTGCCTGACACCTGATCCTAAGAGGTTGGTCATGTTTGTTCAGGAGGTGAGGTTCACACGATAAGGAGCAGGGGAAGGGCTTGGAGCTGGTATAAAATGATCTAGAAGTCTTGGGGGGATTACCTTGCATCTGAAACTACCAGGTAAGGATGACAGGATGCTTGGACCTGAGTTGGGGGTTTTTCAAATCTGAGCTGGAGAAGTGGATGCCTGGACTGAGGGGCAGGGGAGACCTGAGTGTCA
>PVKS010037440.1:0-18589 GCA_004027875.1 Aplodontia rufa | reverse complement strand
ACAGGTTGCCTGGTCTGGATTTGGGTCTCACACCCAGAAACGTGCCCCACACACACACACACACAACCACACACCCCTACCTACCTCTCACGCACGGGCTCTGGTGGGAGGAGAAACCTAGGAGGCTCTCAGGATGTGTATGCGAGCCTGCGTCCTCTTTCTCCACACCCCCCACCCCTGCCCACCCCCAAGCCCCTTCACCCCCTCAACTCCTATTGCTAAGACTCTGGCGGAGGCAGCTTCCCACGTCATGTGCTGGGGAAGTGGGGTAGGAAAGGGAAAAAGACTTAACCCGAGTCCGTGGCGCCTCCTCCTGGCCTCAGGGGAGAACAGCAAGGAGTGAGGGCTGCTGGGGGTGGGGGACGAGACAGGGCCCCCCAGTGCGCGGCTGCGCTGGGCTGGAAAGCATCTCAAAGGCGCAGCTGCACTTTGAAATTGAAAACCCCTGCTTTATTGTTCTGTGTGCTGGGCGCTGTTTCAGGCTCAGTTCTTGCCTTCAAGGAGCTTAAGATCTCTTTTGAGCACATAAAGCTGACTGGTTACACAATAGGAAACAAAGCAAAGTAAAGGTAAAGAACGGGCTCTTAAGTGTGTTTTTCTGGTGCAGGTTTGAGGAGTTCGGAATTTTGTGTTCAAGTGGATCTTCTTATTTAAAGATCTCTTATTTAAAGAAGACACGATGATGAGACAAATGCATAGTCCCCACATGAAATTAGATTTCACAGCATTCACAAACCCACCCTTCTAAAATGCAAATATCCGTTCACTTCTCTCCCTTTTAAGCACTTTTATATTTTAAATGTACTTTTCAACACCTGTAGCATTGTTTATTTTTAATATTAATATTGTCATATATGCATGATTTTTATTCTCATCCATAGCCTTTCCAAAGACCCAGAATATTACAATGGTGGAATATTTTCATATGGACCTAATGACAGGTTTCTCACGCACAGTACTGAGAAGCAGTTCTACAAACACCGGAAACAATGTTGAGTGAAGTGGTTACACCTACTACCTTGAAGCTTGGGTCTATAAGACATCAGATGTGTGTGCTGTCCCCTGGACCAGACAGCGCTCAGTTAGACTGAATGAGTTCTCATTTTCTGGGTTTTTTAGACTTATTCTTGCCATCTAAGATTTTTTCCCACATTTTTATTGGTGTATTATATTTATGTACATTGATGGGAATTGTTTACATATTCGTACATGCACACAATATAAAAATATAATTTGGGCAATATCACTCTCCAACAGTTCCCCCCACAGCTCTCCGTGCCTTCCATCCCTTTGTCTCTTTATTCTACTGATCTCCCTTTGATTTTGAGGAAAGCCAACCCACCTTTGTTTTTTTTTTCTTCTCTAGTTTCTGCATATGAGAGAAAGCAACCATCTTCTGAGTTTCACTTATTTCATTTAACGTGATGGTCTCTAGTTCCACATATTTTCTTGCAAATATCATCATTTCATTTTTATCTATGGCTGAATAAAACTACGTTGTGTCTACATACCACATTCATCCATGATGGACACCTAGGCTGGTACCATAGGTTTTTGTTTTGGGGGGTTTTGATTTTTTTTTTTTAAGAAAGAGGGACAGTGTGAGAAGCAATTTTTATTTAGTTTTTCATGCGACCTTGTTCCTCCAACACTTCACTGTATACCTCTTGCTGGAGTTAAAAGCCGAGCACTCATGCAAGTCAGGCAAGCACCATAACTGCTGAGCCACCACTCCAGCCCTAAGGCTGGTACCATAGTTTTTAAGACTCACACAAACACATAGGCATTATCAACACAGTGTGTTCACATGAAAATTATTCGTATTTTTTTTAAGACTGGCAGGGCTAATCTTCCACCACTTTGTAGAAATGTGGAGCCACCCCACAGTGGCCGTGCTTCTTGGTACACAACAGCCAGTCCCATCCCCACGTGCAGATTTCCAGTTGTTAGCATACTGATTCCAGAAGGAGTACAGGATGCAGAAAGCAAGGACCCAGTAGAGCTTTCCTGAAACACTCTCTGGAGCTTCAAAAAATGGCCATTACCTTCAGAATAAAATCCAAGCTCACTCAAGCTTCCTTGTGGATTAATTTTTAATCTAGGTTTCTAATCTTATTTTATTCTTTCACCTTGTAACCCACCTTCCCCTTCCTACCCCCAAACCCCTTCACTGAAATTGTATACCATCCTTTTCCACTTCCTTCTCTTTCCTACCCAAGCCCAGCAATTCCATTCCAGTCTGTTCATTTTTGCAGATGGAGAGAAAACAATGCCCTCTTATATTCCCTCTGATTTAGTCCACCCTTCTCTTCAGATTCTAGCTCAATCTCCACATTTTTTAAAGTCAACCAAGCCTGAATTGATTTCTGTAACAATTTCCTCAATTTTAAAATGAGAAATGCCTCCTCCATATCATACCCTCCAGCTCTTCACTCTTTGATCAGTTATCACAATGACTAGGGTCATACATCCAGGTATCAGAGGTCCTAACCATACTAAATTGATACTTGGTGCTGCATAGTGAAAATCTGGTCCACCAAAAGGAAAAATAATACCTCCATAGCTATCTATGCTGAACCATATGAAACTATTGACAATTCAACCATGAGAAATTGACCATCACATGAAATAATCATTATAATAAAAGGGCAATTCATAAGGTTCAACTTAAAATTGAATTTTTAAGTATATTTTCTTTCTTCCCAACAAATAGTTTAGCTCCTTAAGGGAGGGGTCCAATCAGTATTGTTTTCCTAATGACTGTTGAAAACTACTTTCCTGAGTAGTTTTCTTCTGAATCTGGAATAGCTAATTCTAGGGACCATGTACCCCATAAAGTGGAAAGTGATATTCCTTGTCCTTGATGTTCCTTGCTATTCCCCATTCAATGGGAACAAGACTTCTTATTTCTCAGACCCTCTGTCACTCACTTTTGCACTTCTCGTGAATCACAAACTTTTGAATAATAGTATTTCAAGGACCACCCAGATTCAGGCTGTTTTGAAGCACCATTTCTTGGTTTCCTAATTTAAAAAAAAAAAAAAATATATATATATATATATGTGTGTGTGTGTGTATATATATATGTGTGTGTGTGTGTGTGTGTGTATACACATATTATTAGGAAATAATATATTTCCTAATTCTTAGGCAGCACAGAAAGCAATGTTCTAAAAAGACAAAATGGTTATATTTCATAACGTTTTCAGTGTGTAAAAGTTCTTGCCTGAGGCTGCTAATGACACAGGTGGAAGTATTCTGCCAGCTCGCTTGATCCACAGATTATCCCAGAAAATGCAAAACTGTGTCTCCTGCCCAGGAAGTAGGTGCAAAACCCATGTGTTGCCCAGCAAAAAAAAAAAAAAAAAAGCTATATTCATTTGGCAATATCTTTCAGACTACTCATTGAGTGTAGCAAAGTGTGGGGTCTGAAGCTTATACAATTTGGGATTCATCTTTAAGAGAAAGGATAGAATTTTTGGTTTGAATGTGAATATTTACTATAATAAGAAAGTAGATCACAATTAGAAATTAGTTACTCTTCATAAATGCACAAAACAAAATATTAAATAATAATTTTTACTAGTTAACTATCTAATGCTTCTGCAAATACTTGCTGGTTTTAATTTTTCATGTTTTATAATACTTGTTTTTCTTTTTAAACTACATGTCTTTGAGCACATCCACATCATGATTTAATGTATCTATCATTCTCTATGAAGGTAATAGAATCCCTCCCAAAAATCCAGTCTATTCTTCAAGATTGTTGTTTGACAATTATTTTAGATAACTAAGAATAATGGCTTGGTTATTGGTAGTAGTGTAATGTACATTTTTTGATTGTTTTCAAATCTAGGGAAATCTTTATCAAATTTCTTTTAGATATTAACTGTAAGGTTATAAGAATTTCAAGTTTTCTTGCAGACTAACATTAAATATCCCTTGAATTGATGACATTCTTTAACTAGTTTCTAATATGTTATAAATTTGGCATTATCTTCATCAATGTCAATATTTCATCTTAAATAAGCCAAAAATTTAGTTCTTTTTTCTATACGTTCATATGATTTATTCCTCTTCATTAACTGCATTATTGAACAATTCAGGAGCCTATTCATTACTACTATTCAAAATTTCTCTTTTCTTCTTAAAGAATGAAGAATTTGGGGTATGATTTGGGAAAAATGTTGCAATTTGCTCCTTGGTGTCATATTAATTTCTATTGATGTCAGTACTCATCTTTATTTCTTTTGTCTCATTACATTAATTTTCATCTGAGTTTTCTCTCGGTTCTTTAATAAATAAATGTAGATAATAAAAGAAGGAACTCTTCAAATATGCCCTAAGCAGCAGTCTGTAATTTCTCACTGGTTTTATTAAAAAGTCCCAAAATGTCTTTCCAAATTGCAGTTACAGTAGAAAAATTAAGCTTTATGAACTCTTTGAAAAAACTTTTCTCTTCATCTCTGCAATTAAATTTCTCTTCCCGGCCTGTGAAAACTTTCCAAGACTTAATGTAGATGTCCTCACATTGCATGGCTTAAGTAACAGGAACTGTTATACTAAGCCTCTTTCAAGAAAATTCTAACTTCTCAGGTCTGTTTATTCCTCTAATGAGACAGATCTGAAAGGCAAAAAATGTTACGAAACATCAAAGTGGTCAACAACTTCAGGTAAGGGAGAAACAGCTTTTTCTCCAACAAGAGGAAGGAGGTGACCCATGCAGCCATGTCTTGTGTCAACTTCATGTCACACCCGGAAGCCTTTCTTTCTTCAGGACAGCAACAATAACTGTGTAAGAAACTGGCTGCAAGCCTGGGAAATATATCTCACTGAGTCCAAATTCAAGTCCAATTCAACTTCCTTTGGAGTTCAGCTCCATTTCAAAACATATTCACTGCTACTCCCAGGACACCCATAGGGAGGGAAATTGGAGAAAGAAAATTGGGGTAGACAGAGACAGCAATTGTAAGTGATCAGAATTAAATATGCTACTTGTACAAATCGTACTAAAACATCTGTATGCATTATTGGGTCCTCTCCCACTGACTTAGAAGTGGCCCCGAGTAAAGGACTGTTAATCTGAAGCTTCATTAGCTTCAGTCGGTCTCTCAACTCACAACCTAATTTAAAAGAGGTTCTGGTCACTCAAAAAAAATTCAGATGATTTTTATCTTTGAAAAAAATAATTTGTTAAAGGCTCAACTGAAAACATGCATATTAATGCTTCTGCTAAATCCAATCCATCTTCTTTTGCATGTAACTCCTGGAGTGTACAGGAAACATAGGCTGAGCATCCAGGGGTTTTTTTGTTTTGTTTTTTAATTTTTATTCAATAAACATGGTCTTAAAATAGGAGGGGTTCATCATCATACAGTTAAGAACAAAAGTGTGATGACAGAGCAAGCCAATATTGGTGTCAGACCATGGTTTCCCCCTTTGGGTTCCCCATGGTTCCATGTTTCACTTTACTTAAGACCCAAGTTAATTGGACTTCTTGTGGAAGTCAGAGGTTCCCCTCAGGTTAGATTCCCCCATACTACCTACATCTGGTCACCTTGATGTCCTTCCTATTCCCTTCCCCTCTCCCTTCCTCCCTCCCTACATCCCCCAGGAATCTTAGCACAGTTCCCCATGATCATGAAAGAATTCATACATGCTGAGGTAATTATTAGGTTAGCCATCTAACGTACTCATTCTTCTTATATTCTAGCATCCACAAATGAGAGAAAACATTCAGCCCTTGAGTCTCTGAGTTTGGGATACTTCACTTAGCAAAATTTTTCCATCTCCACCCATTTGGATGCAAATGCCATAATATCATTTTTGCTAATAGCTGAGTAGTATTCCATTGTATATAGGTACCAGAGTTTTTGGATCCACTCATCAAGTGAGGGGCATCTGGTTGGTTCCATAATTTAGCTTTAGTAAATTGAGCTGCTATAAACATTGATGAAGCTGTATCTCTATAGTAAGCTGATTCTAGCTCTTATGGGAAGATACCCAAGAGTGGGATAGCTGGATCAAAAGGTGGTTCCAGCCCTAATTTTTTGAAGAGTCTCCACACTGCTTTCCATAGTGGCTGTACCAGTTTGCAGTCCCACCAACAATGTGACAGTGTTCCTCTTTTCCCACAGCCCCTCCAGCACCTGTCATTGTTTGTATTCTTCATTTTTGCCACTCTGACCGGGAGTGAGGTGAAACCTCAGCAAAGTTTTGATTTGCATTTCTCTTATTGCTAGTGATGTAGAGCACTTTCTCATAAGTTTATGGGCTTCTTGGACTTCCTCCATTGAGAAGCTTCTTTTTAGTTCCATAGCCCATTTATTAATTGGGTTATTAGTGGTTTGGTATTTAATTTTTTGAGTTCTTTGTATATTCTGGATATTAGCCCTCTGTCCGAGGTGTAGCAGGCAAAAATTTTCTCCCATTCTGTAGGTTCTCTCTTGAGACTCTTGACTAAACCCTTAGCTGTGCAAAAGCTTTTTAGTTTAATTGCATCCCATGCGTTTATTGTTGATTTTACCGCTTGTGCCATGGGAGTGCTGTTAAGGAAGGCAGTGCTGACCCCTATGTCATGAGTATCCAGTTTTAACACCTCTCACAAGCATACCAAGTTCCTGTCTTACTCTTTTTAAAGAATCTCTATTTGGTTCTTATCATAATGATATTAATTATTCAACTCTGTCAGTCTTTTTCAAAGGGAAAGTTAAACAACCTTTATCCCCAAGTCTGAAGATCTGCTTGTCCTCCAGTGGTGAACCACTGATTAGCCAGGGAATTTTATTGAGCCTGTTGTGCACATTGCAACAATACACTTCTAAGTATTTACACTGTACACTTAGGGAAGCTTTTTAAAAAAAAAACTTCTCTAAATATATCCTTTTTCTTTTGGAAATTATATAAGGGACAGAGGGAAGAAGTGAAAGAAGGGAGGAAAAAAAATAAGGCATGTTCCAGAAAAGAGTGATTGAATGTAGAAAGGAGGAGATAAAGATGCAGCGTGCAGTGTTCTTTCCACTAGAGGAAGGGAAGGTCTTGGGCGATGTTACTGCTAGCGCCACTCAGCTCCCGAAGGAACACGCCCTGAATGGAAATAACCCCCTATTACACACATTAGAGTGGACACGGTCTTATTAGTTATTTTTTTCCTCCTTCTAGCATAGCAATGATACAACACAATATCTGATCCAGCTTTTTTTCCCCCAAGAAATCCCTTAGAATCTTAATTTTTATCCATCTGAATAACATTTCCTCTTCTTCTTCTCTTCATCACACCACTTTGGGGAAAACAAATCTCTCTAATCCACAACTATTATACACAGAAGACACGTTCTTCTGGAGTTTCACACTCAGATTACTCAAGTTTCTTAAGAAATATATCCTGGGGCTCAGTGGTTCCGGCGCTTGCCTGGCAAACACGAGGACCCAGGTTCAAAGCCCAGCACCACGCACAGAGCTGAGTGCTGGAGCAACGAAGGCCATGAGAAAAACTACATAAAATTGTTTCTCGCTTTCTCTGTCTTTCTCATTGTCCCTCTCTCTTGAAAGAAAGAAAGAAAGAAAGAAAGAAAGAAAGAAAGAAAGAAAGAAAGAAAGAAAGAAATATATCCCTTTTTTTTCTATAAGCAATAGGGACAAGAGAGTCCATCTCTATGTGAAGGCATTTTGAAGCATCTTACGAGCGACAGTCAGATGATCGTGCCATTGATAGAGCAAAATGGAGATAAAGTTTGTATCTCTTCTTTCACCTGTTCTCTTCATCTTTGTCATTTCACTCTCTCCTCTTTCCTTTTAAGGTATTTCTGTGACAACCTCGATGTGGTGTTCTCAAGGTTCTTTTTCCATTTAATACCTGTCTCCTTCATGGGGGTCTTCAGTCCAGGAACGGTTGCTGGGAGACACCACCTCTTTTTCACACCCTCTCCAGAGAGTGTGTGCTCTTCCGGAGCAGCTGCTGTGCATAACTGATTTCTTCCCACTTTTGGAAAAGATATGGAGGGGGGGCTTCCACTCTACCACCCTGCCATTGGCATTGCTCGTTGACACTCGAGAAAACAGACACTGCAGCTTAGGTGTCTCCTGACTGTATTGGGGGAAAGAAGGGCTCACAAGGAGACCTCGAGGGCTGCTGAGAGAACAAGGAGGGCATTTGTCTGTGAAGAGAGAGCTCCCTCAAAATAAATGCAGAATTGTGTGAATTGGGCTGGAATTCATCAGGGAACACACACACACACACACACACTCACACACACATACATACACATACTCATACACTCGTGCACACACACTCACACACATATATACACACACATACCTGCACACACACGCACGCACACACATTGACACACACACACATACCTGCGTGCGCGCACACTCGCACTCACACACACATACATACACACACTCATACACTCATGCACACACATATATGCACACACATGCACACGCACACACATTCACACACTCACACACAAACACAGAGCACTAGGGTTTGGGGAGCATCTGAGGCACCCATGTGAGGGCAGTGGTGGGTCATGTCTCATTGCCTCCAATCAAAACAACAGAGCCAGCCAGTCCTGGTACCCTGAGAGGTCTGTGGTGTGCACCTGAGCGGAAGCCTGGTCTGTTCCCTTCCCTGCTACATTCCCACCACCCTCAGAAGTGTCTGAATGAATAAATGAATGGCTTGTAAAAGGGCCTGAAGAATGAGGTCAGTAAATATTTAAAGAAGGCTTTTCTATGCCTCTGTGATAACTGCATTACAATGACCATACTTCAACTTTCCAACAGGGTCCCTACCCGTGGCATTGAGTTAAAACTCGCTCTTGACATGCTGGGTCTGGCACAATCTGGTCCAGTTTGGCTCCTCTCTATATCTCTTCATTAAATGTGACTGCCTTTTATTTTTGTTTTTAAATTGAGGTTTATTTTATCTTTAAATCTAAATTTTAGTTTCATTAAAACTAAAATTGTAGGTGCTGGAGCGGTAGCTCGGCAGTTATGGTGTTTGCCAGGCATGCACAAGTACATGGGTTCAAACCCCAGCACCCACGTACACAACTAAGTGTCAGAGCAACGAAAGCCATGTGAAAAAACTCAATAAAAATTGATTCTCTCTCTCTTAAAAAAAAAAAGTGAGTTTCCCAATTAAAAAAAAAACAAACTAAAATTGTAGCATCAGGCTACTGATCTCACGACCACCCTTTTTCACTTTCTTCAGGCTATGTTCTTCATATCTTTTCAGTAAAACTTTTGGTATTTATCATCACAATTCAAAATGACACACTTACGTTGATTTTTTTAGTTCATTCATTATCTATTGACATCCAACTGGGAGATTATAGTTTGCCTCTTTCAGGAAAAAAAAGAAAAAGCCTCCTAGGTACCACTCATAGGCACGCTTCCTACCTGCATCCGGTCATACTCACAAATCATAATTACACTCAAAATACCTAGAGTGTAAAAATGGTCTCCTAAGAGTCCTTTACCATGTATTTGGTTATTCTGTCCTTTATTTCATAATAGTTCCTCCATCTTATTTTATCTTTTCATGACATTTACATTTTGAATAATCACATTCTAGATTTCTTTAATTTTTTTCCCTTGTGAGTAGATTAAGAATGACCATTTTCAGCAAGCTGATATTGCAGACTTCTCTGGTCTATCCTATTGGGTGTCATGTTAATGCCACTTTGTCCCGTGATTGATGATGCCAGATTTGACCATTGCTTTGAAGTGTCTGCCAGATATCAGAATTGTAAAAGTACGTTTCCCTGTTTTATAATAAACAAGTGATCTGTTGGGTGGGTGATAATTTGAAACAATGTTTTATATTCCTGTTCCCTAACAACTTGAGGACAAAGAGGACTGAAAAGAACTCAGCAATGGCACAGTACTCCTAGCACCCAGACTTTGGCTTCTAAATACCATTTCCACACAAAGGAACCAGAGCTCCTTGAAGAAGCGGCAGGCTCCAAAGCCACTGTAGAGTTGACCCCAGAATACCTCCTGAAGCTCAAAAACAAGCAAGTCCCCTTACATTAAAGGACATCGAATAAGCTTAAAGAGTCTCCTGCTGGCCAAGCTGAGAACTCTTAATATAAAAAAAATAATGACCACTATTGATTAGGATATATTGAACAAAAAAGGACCCAATTAGTCCATAGGGTGGTGAATAACAGAAAGAAAGCCCCCCCACCTTTTTAAATAAATATTCCAGTTAATAAATCCTGAATGATAACATTACAAAATTACCGTTTTACTACCTCTCACATAATGGTTGATTTCAGTGAATGATTATAAATGCTTTTTTGACGGTGATCGTTGGCAAGATATAATCTTATAAAACATTTATTTTTAACCTGTTATGCCTTTTTCGAAAACTCCAACATGTGTATTATTGCATATCTTACAAATACTTCTTCCCCTTCCACTATGCTTACTAATACATTTCCAAAACCTTGCAAATTTCCTTCTTTGCAAAACTTTTCCCTTCTCCATTGGTTGATTGCCGTAAGCACTGATTCATATATAATTTAGAGACTCTGTAGAGAAAATTTCTTTAACCTCTATTTAGGAGCAATTTATGAATTTCTTTGAAAAAAACATTTCAAATTTTTCTTTTACAAAATGCTAAAACACATCTCACAGTTAACTAGTTTACTCCAAGACATATCCCTGCCTCCCACAAGTTTGTAGATTCTTAGTCCATTCAGGCTGCTACAGCAAAATACTATAAACTGGGTGGCTCATAAACAACAGGTTCTGGAGCCTGGGAAGCCCAAGGTCAAAGATGCCAGTCAACCCATAGATTTGTAAGATCTGAGATTTGTAAGTCATTGAGTTTTAGAGTGGTTTATAGTGTAGTACTTTTATGGCAATAGTTAACTGATACACAGGTGCAAAGGAAATCCTGCAATCTGGAGGATAGGGTACTAGTTCTGGAAGTACAGGGAGAATTTTGATAGAGAGGCGTTAGACCATTCCTTGATGAAGGAAAACTATGGACAGAAGCTCAGAAGCACTTTCAAGTAATGGTACGAGATGGATGGGGAATCTCTGTTTTACACTCTTGTTTGTAGAGGAGAAAAGGAATTCAACCTGGCCTAAACTTTTAGAAAACAATATTAGTGATAATTTGGGCCAAATTCAATACAGGAAAAGGAATAAAAAATCATTGGTTCCCTACTATGTGCTGAGTGCTTTACTTTCATGATTTAATATAATCTCTCAATAGTCATAAAAACATATTGGTATCCCCTGACATACATGAACAAAAATAAATAAATAAACAAACAATTAAATAAATAACTTTCCCCCAATCCCACAGCCAGTAAGAACAGAGCCAGGATTCTGCCTCCCAAACACTGGACACAAGGTGACAAATAAGATTATTCTAGGAAAGGGTAATAAATTATGACAGTGGCAATGAGAATGAGAAGATGGACTATATTTATGAGTTAGTATAAATAATTGTATTTATGTGCTTATACCACCAAAGTAAAATTACCAGGATATAGAATTGACTGGATATGAATGATGATAAATCATTGATAACAAGACTCTACATTTTTATCACAACTAATTGAGGTGTTATAATGCCATTAAGATAAGAGACAAAGGAAGAGCATATTTGATAGTAAAAATCCTAAGATGTTAAGTTTAGTTATCAACTTCAGAAAATTTCTGACTAACAATAACAACATTGATAATAACTAATTCCAAAGAGCACTGTTACAGGCACTGTTGCTAATGCTTTGCACAAATTCTCTCATCATCCACACAATGACAGTACGGGATAGGTACCATTATCTCACTCTGCTCATAAGGAAACTAAAGAACAGAGAAGTTAGAACCTTCCAGCTGGACACACTGGCACTAGGACTCACGATAACCCCATTGTTAAATCACTCAGTAAGCAGTCTTCAAACATGGCTGGGCCAGGTACCAACAGCTGTGTGTGTTAGGATAGTCAAGGTTAGATGGCAGTAAAGAAGTCCTGAACCACAGTCGCTTAACAGAAGAAATCAGAACTTCTTGCTCTCTCGAAATCCACTGCAGATTCAAGAAGCCCTACAAGACAGTTCTCCATGGGTTGAAAAAACCTTTTTGTTATATCTTTATCTTTTTTTTTTTAAAGAGAGAGGGACAGTGAGAGAGAGAGAGATAGAGAGAGGAAGACAGAATCAATTTTATTTAGTTTTTCATGTGGCCTTCGTTGCTCCGAGACTTCGCTGTGTACGTGGTGCTGGGGTTTGAACCCACGTACTTGCTCATGCCAGGCAAGCACTGTAACTGCTGAGCCACCACTCCAGCCCCGTTATATCTTTTATCACCTTCACAGCAAGAGGTACTAACAAGACAGCCATAGTAAGAAAGAAGGATGACTTTTTTTTTATTAAGAAATTTAGTTATTGTACAAGCAAAAATACATCCAATGAAACAATATGATATGTATGTATCCTTAAAATTATGTTTACCCCCTATAACCCACCCTGTTCTCCCACCCTTACCTGTCCCCTCTGCTCCCTCCCCCGTCCTTCCTGATACATCACTATGAATGCCCTAGGTTATGTGTTACTACACCTTTGCTGGGTCTAACACAGGAGAGCTGATACCACCTTTCACACTGGCCAAGGTCTAGCACCAGGCCTCCACAGATGAGTGGAGACATTCGACCCTTGGTTCTCTGGGTTATGCTGACTTCACTCAACATGATTTCTTCCATTGCCATCCATTTACCTTCAAAGGCCACAATATCATTGTTTCTAATTGCTGAGTAGAATTCCACGGGGTGTGTGTGTGTGTGTGAGTGTGTGTGTACTTCACAGTTTTTGGATTCATTCATCCAGTGAAGGATGACTTTTTCTGAATTGGTAATTAAATGCTTTGATCTCAAAGTGACACATCTCACATCTCATATAGTCCTATAGTTAAGCCCACATTCATAGGAACAGAGAAGTGCAGTCCTGCTTAGAAGGAGTGGATGCATAAATATCGTGGAGTAGCAATGATAACTACCTTCTCAAATCCACTGTCTTATAACTTACCAGAAATCAGCTGTTTTGGTCTTAAAACTCAAGCACAAGGTCAAAGCACTAACTTGAAATACATTTGGATAAGAACATGTGTACACCACCCTACGAGGGTGTTGGTGCTCTGTAACCTGTCACCCATTCATTCTTGCCCATGGAGGACTGAAAAGAACAAGTGGTTCGATGCCTATGCTCTGTGAACTTCAAAGCACGACATATATAGTATCTCTCCATTTGGTATTAGGATCAGTGATACATTAGCCCGTTATTTAACAGTCATGGAGCACCTCAACAAAAACCATTCTACCAGGCATTGTGGGAAATGATTTAAGACCTATTCCTGCCCTCGAGGAGTTATAGTTTAATTAAGGAATCAGACTGTGCCCATGATAAACACAAGCAGAGCAGCAGAAAATATATGGCCTGGAGCCTTTATGGTAGGAAATACTATTCCAGAGATCACCGAAGAAAAGAATGTGTGGAATGGCTTAGAATGATCGCATGAGAGTAGGTTTAAAAATAGAAATTTAGTGAGCAAAAGTGTTTGAAGTGTGGCGGGGCTGTGGTGAACTGAAAAATATATGCCAAGTTAAAAGCTTTCAAGTTCTGGGATGCGGTGGGGGCGCAACTGAACAATGTATGGATTGAACAAAGCACAGTATTTTGGGCACTATCTAGATGGTGACCACTGGTAGATAGAGCTTCTCTCTAGGGGAAAGTTCTCTGTTAATTAATAACAAAGCCTTACATTTAAAAAGGTAAGTTTCTAGCAGGGACCATTCATTCACAGAAGCAGACAAGAGGTAAGGGAGATTGAAGAGTGGACGTCAGGATCTCTGTGTTGTCCCTGAAAATTTGTGTCCAGGGACAATTCGCCTTATCTAATAAAAGAAGTCAGTATGATGCAATATGTAGATAACTAAAATACATCTTACCTAAATTATTACAAATTTCCATTTAGGGAGCTAAAAATTAATGAGGTTTTCTTGTACTTTGAAGCCATAATTTATGGCATGATTAATGTTTGAACTAAAAACTTAACAACTGCCTAATAATGTCAAAATCTAAAGGGGAAGAAAAGGGGAGAGAAAAATTAGCCAACATGACTGCAAAAGTACAATAGATTGGTTTAATTCGGACCTTCCAGAGAAACATGCTAGCCATGCTATACTCTGGGGTTTTGAAAAAGTGCACATTTACCCCTCCAAGTCTCTTAGAATTTGGTCCTTAAAAATAATTCATAGTCACATTTTATTTGAAAGGAAGTTAAATTTAAAACTATTTTAACAGATTTTTAAAAAATCTTTTCTTCCACATCAGTACTTTTAAATAGGTTTTCATTAAAGAACAATTTAGCCTATACTTAATTTTTAAAAAATATCAGCTATTTATGTTACTTGCTGTAATATTTATAGCTACATATGTAAATAATTTTTATGTAGTTGCAATACATGTAGTTATGTTACCTGTGTTCATCTTCACTTAAATCTGCCTTTCATGCAACATTTATTGAAAGCTGAAATTTGCTAATCCATTCTTTAAGTTTTGTTTCTAATTTTTAATGTGATGAATAATTTGCTGTAAACATATGGATATAAAATATATTTTTCTCTTAAAGGTATTTATATGGTAAAAAGACAGATCTCAAAAAACCTAATATTGTAGCTCAGGTCTTAGAAAGACAAGAACAAACCAAACCCAAAACTAGTAGAAGGAAAAAAATGATAAAGATCAGTAGAAATAAATGAAATAGATGCTAAAAGAACAATAAGGGTATCAATGAAACTATGAGTTATTTTGTTTTTTGAAAAGACAAACACAATTGGCAAACCTTTAGCTAAACTAACTAAAAGAAAGAGAAAGGGTACCCCAATAAAATTAAACATAAAAAGGAAGATATTACAGCAAATAACACTAAAACTCAGAGGATCACTAAGGAACATTTTGAAAAACTATATGGCAATAAATCAAAAAGCTTAGAAGAAATGGATACAATTCTGAATATTTTTTTACCTGTCCAGATTCCAAATTTAACCAAGAAGATATAAAATAAATAAATAAATAAATGCATAACAAGTGATGAGACTGAAGCAACAATGAAAAGTCTCCCAACAAGGACAAGTCCAGTACCAGACGAATTCACTGCTAAATTTTATCAGACTTTTAAAAATCCAACATAATGCTTCTCAAGCTATTCCACAAACTTGAAATGGAAGGACTACTTCAAAACTAATTCTACAAATCCACTATTACACTGCTACAAACACTGGATAACAACACAATTTAAAAAAACTTTAAACCAATATCCCTGATGAACACAGATGCAAAGTTCCTTAAGATTTACTTGGTGGCATATGCCTCTAAATTCAGCTACTCAGGAAACTGAGGCAGGTTGATTGCAAGTTCAAGGAGACCTGGGCAACCTACTGAGACCCTGTCTCAAAATGAAGCAAAAGGGTTGGAGATGTAATTCAGTGGTGGAACACTTGCCTAGTATGCATGGGTTCAATCCCCAGTACTGGGGGCTGGGGGAAATCTCTGGTCATCTGAACAGATGCAGAAATACTTCAATAAAAGTGAACATAAGTTCATGATAAAGTACTGAATAAATTACATGCAGAAGGGTCATATTTCGACATAATGAAGGCTATAAACAATAATATCACACTAAAAGGAAAGTGTTTCCTCTAAGATAAGTATCAAGACAAGGATGTCCACTCTCATCATTTTTATTAAATACAGTACTAGAAAATGCGGCCAGAGTAATCAGGCAAAAGAAAGATATAAAAGACATATGTAGGAAAGGAGGAAGTCAAACTATCCCTGTTTGCCACCAATGTGATTCTATATAGAGAAAGTCTAAAAAGTGCCACCAGAAGACTTTTAGTTCTAATAAACTGAGTAAAGTAGAAAGATACAAAATCAATATATAAAAATCAGTAGCATTTCTATATTCAAAGAATGAATTATCACCAAGCAAGGGATCAGAAAAGAAATTCCATTTGCAACATACACACACACACACACACACACACAAGAAAAGGAAAAAATCCTAAGAATAAGTGTAAAATTAAGAAGAGCTTCACAATTAAAATAATAAAACACTGAAAAAATTGAAGAATATAGAATGTGAAAAGGCATCTCATCTTCATGGATTAGGAGAATAAATGCTGTTAAAATGTCCATACTACCAAAACTTATTTGCAGATTCAAAGCAGTAGCCATCAAAATACCAATGACATTCTTCATGGAACTAGAAAAATAATCCTAAAATTCATACGGAAGCACTAAAAACCTCAAATAGCCAAAGTTATCTCGAGCCAAAATAGCAATGCTGGAGGATGAACTATACCTGATTTCTAAACATGTTACAGAGCCATAGTTTAAAAAAAAACAGCATGGTATTGGCATAAAAATACACAAGAAGACCAATGGAATTGAATAGAGGATTCAAAAATAAATCTACGTATCATAAGCAAATTAAAATATACATTGGCCAAAGAACAGTCTCTTCAACAAACAGTGTTGGGGAAACTAGATATCCACATTAGAAAACTGAATCTAGACTCCTATCTCTTGTCCTGCACAAAAACAATTCAAAGTGGACCAAAAAGACCTAAGAATTAGATCAGAAACACTGCAACTGCTTGAAGAAAGCATAAGGTCAACACTCCAACACATTGGTGCATGCACTGACTTCTTTAATGAATCAATAAATTGGATTACATCAAATTTAAAAGCTCCACAAAGAAAAAAACAGTAAAAATGAACAGAGATGGGCTGGAGCAGTGGCTCGGCAGTCATGGCGCTTGCCCGGCATGCGTGAGTACACGGGTTCAAATCCCAGCACCCACGTACACAGCTAAATGTTGGAGCAACAAAAGCCATGTGAAAAACTCAATAAAAATTGATTCTGTCTGTCTCTGTCTCTCTCACTCTCACTGTCCTTCTCTCTTTAAAAAAAAAAAAGAGAGAGAGAATGAACAGAGAGCCTACAGAATGTGTGAAAATCTTTGCCAGCAGTTCTTCTAGCAGAGAATTAATAGCCAGAATATATAAAGAACTTAAAAATAATAATAACACCAATAAATCTGAACTAAACAGACATTTCTCAAAAGAAGAAGTACAAATGGTCAACTTATTTATGAAAAATGTTCAACATCCTTAACAATCAGGGAAATAAAATCAAAACTGCACTGAGATTTCATCTCACTCCAGTTAGAATGGTAATCAAGAAAACAAATAATGATTACTGATTAGGATGTGGGGGGAAAGGTACACTTACATATTGTTGGTAGGACTCTAAATAAGGACAATAACTTTGAAAAGCAGCATGGAGGGTCCTCAAAAGATTAGGAATGGAACCAACATATAACCTAGCTATTTTTCTCCTTGGTATTTAAAATTTAAAAATTAAAGACAACATGCTATAGCAATATATTCATATCCGTGTTTATAGCAGCACAATTCACAATAGCCAAGTTAAGGGACCAGCCTAGGTGCCCATCAATAGACAAATAGAAAAAGAAAATGTGGCATATGTACACGATGAAATTCCACTCCGCCATAAAGAAGAATGAACTGCCATTTGCCGGTAGACGAAGGGAAATGGGAAACATCGTGCTAACTGAAGCAAGCCAGACTCAGAAGGACTGAGTACTTTCTCTCATATGAAAACTAGAGAGGAATAAGAAATTTAAATCAAAGAGGTCAAGGGGGAGGGAGGAGGAATGGGAAAGGAGAGAACATGTAGAATGACAATGACCAAATTATGCTATGTGATTGCATGACTATATCACAGTGAATTCCACTTTTCTGTGCAACTTTAATGTACCAATAGAAAAAATAAAGAGAAGAAAAACCAATACAGTAAATACAGGAAGGAAAGGGGATCAGGAGAAGGGAAGAGGAAGGTAAAGGAGAAACACTTAGGATTGAAACGGAGCAAGTTATGTTTATGAATATGTCAAAATGAACCCCACTATTATGTAAACTTATAATGCACAAAAAAACACTTTAAAAAAATAACTCAAAATGGATCAAACACCTTAATGTAAGACCTGAAACTTTGAAACTACCACAGTGATACACTTCACAATGTGAGAACTGACAATCATTCCCTGGGTAGGACACCAATAGCTCAGGAAGCAAATTGACAAATGAAATTACATCAAATTCAAAAGCTCTGCACAGCTAAGGAAACAATAAAATGAAGAGAAAACCCATGGAATGGGAAAACATCTTTGTGAGTTGTTCATCTGACAGAAGATTAATATCCAGAATATATAAAGAACTCAAACACTTGACAAAAAACGGAACCCAATCCAAAAAACGCGCAAATGACGTGAACAGATATTTTTTCAAAAGAATACTATAAATGGCCACTAAATATATGAAAAACTTGCTCAACTTCCTTACCCACCAGGGAAATGCAATTCAAAAATGGTAATGGTAAGAGTTCCTCTCACTGAAGTCAAAAGGGCTACTGTTTAAATAAATTAACAACAAATGCTGTCAAGCAAATGGAGAAAAAGGAACTCTCGTACACTTTT
>PVKS010037439.1:0-18629 GCA_004027875.1 Aplodontia rufa | reverse complement strand
ACTATAATGTGCTGATTCTAAGTCCCCTGGAAAGATACCCAGGAGTGGAATAGCAGGGTCGTATGGTGTTTATTACCTTCCCTCATTCATTTCCCTCTCCAGCCACACTAATCTCCTTTCTAGTCCTTGAGCAACTGGCAAGGTATATTATGCAGTAAGTCTTTTAGAAAAGCCATTCCCTCCTGCCCAGAACTTTCTTCCTGTCTTCAGGATTAGTAACTCAGTGTCTTCAAATTGTTTCTCAAATCTCATCTTAAAATTAGGCCCATTCAGGCCACTCCACCCCAGAACTTCCTATTTCTTTACCATCTATATATGCTTATGTTTATCTTCTCTTACACCCTATTAAGTCTCAATTGCAAAGGCCTGAAACACTAGTGTAGTTTGTAGGAAGAAAAGAATGATGGTGCTATGTACTAAGGAAGTGAAAAAATATATGCTTTTCTTTAAAAAATACTATAGGAAATTGAGCAGGAAAGAAATGGAGTAGAGAATACATTTCAAGTGCCAACTTCAAGTCTTTAAGCAGCTTCTTGTCTTTGAAATAAAAACTGGTTAAAAAAAACCTAACCCACATTTTTTTAAAAAAAGTTTTGCAGAAGAGAATAGTCTAAAAATGTCAAATCAATTAAAAACAGCTATGTGCCACTCCTGCAGCTTATTATTTTGGCAGACATATCAAAATAATTTAACTTGACTAATGAAAATAATCTCAAATGGAATATCTCTAGATGTAACTTTGTATTTATCCTATATATTTTACATCTATAATCTTGCTCCCAAAGGACTAGCACAGCAGTTGTCAATTCAAAGCACTGTTATCAACTACAAAATAAAGCCAGGGTTGATGTCACATTACTAATGCAGCAAAGCGGTGTCTTGTGCCTATTCTCACAATCTGAAATGACTGCCAAAGCAAGACTGGGCAATGACCTCTAAAAAGACAGAATGACAACAACAGTTAACATACTAAACCCAAGAATAGCATTCCCCTGCCTCAGACATGATGACTTTAAAAATGTTTGTTTGCCTTAAAATCTTGACCAAAGGAATATCTTAAAGAATTTGAAATCCACAATAAAATAACCACTCTGGGGGAAAAATCCATGATTTCAAAATAATTTGAGCTGAACTAATTTTTAATCTTGCTAAGGAACTCCACATAATTAAAAGGTGGCTGGAATAGCATTCTAAAATACCATTATAAAGTCCTATTTAGAAAAATGATTATACATTAAATAATAATTTCTCAATTTTCAGGGCAAAATCAGTATGATCTTTGGCTCAGTCTACAATTAAATTCCTTTTAATTTTATATAACAATGGCTACCATCTACTGAGTGTTTACTGTACATCAGATATTGTTTTAAGAGTCCAAATAGAATTATATGACCTTTAATCCTCATAACAACCTTGTAAGGTTGACACTGCTGCTATCTGCATTTTTACAGAGAAGGAAACTGAGGCTTAAATAAGTTAAATGACATGAAACTAGAACCTAGTCAGGTACAAAGACTCTGCTCTTAACTATGACTAACTAGCACTGCCTAAATTTTCCTTGAATTCGTACAATACAAACAACAGTGAAAATTACTTTATTCTACATTGCAAAAACCTAATGAATATTGACTGATTACAAAGCAAGTAAAATTCTGTCTTAATGTTCTCCATTTGGGGTATTTTAGAGCTGTCTACTATTTGGATAAATAAGTTAAAGTGGGAGTAAGTTTTAAAAGAAAATCTGATTTTACAAAATACTGATTAACATAATTGAATATATAAAGGGAGCTAAAATAATACATGTGGGCTTTAGACACTCAAGGGAAAATAATGAAAACAGAAGTTTTGGGATATAGGAGATCTGAAATTCATTCCTGGTTCTATCAAATTTGTGTTAAGTTTGGCCCAGTCATTAAACTTTCATCACTCATTTTTTTTTAATTTGGAAAACTAGAGTAATAAGGTAAATAGTCCAATATACTATAATAAATCATCCTAACTTTGTCAGCTCATAAAACATATACCTAAAAGAGAAGAATGGATTCCTTCAATTCTATACATTTTGAAGAGAGGATAGTCAGTCAAAAATTCGCCCAAATACTTTGAGAACAGGTGTTCTCTAAATAATAACAGTGTTCTACAGGCATACATTACTGATGACTCCAAAGGCTATGCTCGTAACATCACTATAATTTTTTGTCACCTTAAGTAATGTGTTTTACTATCAAAACTTCAAAATTTGGAAAAATTACTAGTACAAAGGGTCCAACAGAGTCCAGAACAGTGCAAGAATCAAAGAAATGGTTCTATTTCATTATTCTTTGTACTGTTACTCAAAATTTTTATATAAGCAAAATTCCTGTCTGGGTAATATTAGTCCTGCACAAAAGTGCAGTGATCGCATTCTTTTTAACTGCACAGATACTATTAGATACAATCTCAAAACCGGGGATACTTTGGGCCAAGAGAACAAACACTTTGTAGCAAGCAACATTCTGTTTGTATTTGGAGTGCCACGCCTAATCACCTAATTGCAATACAAACAACAAAACTGCTTTCTGGCTTAGCCCACCTCAGCTTTCCTGTGGAATCCCCACCCTCCAAAAAAACAGACCAAGCACCGATGACTAACACCTCGTTCCGGCGCAAAAAACAGACCAAACACCACCAACATCACTCTCTCTTAGTGGGTAAGGATCCGAACGCCAATGGCACGGAGAAACTGGCACGGAGCAGGGGGCACACTCTCCGGGTCCCACGCTGCAGCCCAGCAGACCACCCGCCCCTTCGCACCAGCTGAAAGGCATCCGGGTGGGTGGTAAAGGCGCTTGGGCGCCTTAGCGGACGGCTGTAACCACTCTCCTACTCAAGCTCTCCCACGACGCAGGCAGGGCGCTGCTAGAAAATCCCGTTTCAGTGTGCTGAGCACAGGCAGTGGGACAGGGTGCGGGGCTCGAGAGGGTCTGGAGCCAAAGGCGTCAGAGCTAGATTCTCGCAGGGGCAAAGGAAGAAGCGGCTGGAAGTGAGAACCCAATCTGGGTACCTTGCGTCCAGCGGCAGAAGATGGTATCAGAGAGACCGGGGCTGCTCTTGGTGCCCCACACCAGCTCCATCAGCTCTTTGGTCAGTTCGGACATGATGGGGTACGGGCGGGCGGGTCTATGCTTTCAGGACTCCTGCCCCGGAACATAGGGAAGGGGCAACTTCGAAGGCAGGAACTGCGGGACGGCGACAGCAAACGAGGTTGAAGGTTACACAGGACTGAGGCGAAAGGCGAGAGCACTACTTGCAGGGACCGCGCCTGTCAAGCCGGGTCGGAGCCGCAGCTAGGAGTTTTCCGTACCGGAAGTGGGGCAACTTCCGGCTCCTCTCTAACTCCGCCCCTCAAGCCCGGGAGTCGCCTCCCCGGAAGCGGAAGTGGGGAGGGGTGGGAGAGTTGCGGAAGGGACCGGAGGCTCCCGCTGGCTGTAGAAGCCGTCTGGCGCACAGGCAGTGGCGCGGCTCTTGTACCATGTGGTAGTAGAAGGGCAGGCCCGCGGAGGGGTCGGTGTTGTGGACGTAACTCGACCTCTTTGGAGCACCTCCAATACCTGGGCACTGCTCTGCCCTCGGCTGGAGCATCAGAGGCCCGAACTATAGGGTGGAGAACATTTGCCCATTTTCATTTAATTTGTAATATTAATTACGCAAAACTAGAACTATAAGGTGCTGGTTAAGCCACGGAAAGGCAACATCCTTTCCTGTTTAAGGGAGCTGTGTATGGATAGGAACTTTTCCGCATCTGTGCCCAAACCAACTAGTACCTGGAATATGTCTGAAAAACTATGGCGTGTTAGTGCATTAGAAAAATATCTGTACCAGGTGTAAGGCAGAATTACAGAGCTATTTGTAAGAAAACCGACTCGAAGCAAGCTGTTTTTAAATGGTATAGCTTTTCATCCCCAATTTTTGAGACTGGAGTGTATATTGGCAACATCTGGATTTGAAGGCCGCGTTTTATTCATTGATCAAAATCTTTAAATTTAGTTTTCTATTTTGTCTTTTTTAAAAAAAGAACTTACATATGGTTTGATCTTTGAGTTTAAAGGGTAAGATTATGGTTTTTAAAGTTTGTGTTTTTATTTTTGTTTTTGGAAAGTAGAGACATTCATGTACCCCTTGGAAGCTATATTACCTTAGGATGTAGTATATAGACATTAGGAGGTCAGCCTGGCCCTGGCTCATACGTAGACCTTTAATTTCTGCACTTCATAACATTACCTACTTTCCACCCTGGATTTTTTCTTTCAAAAATAGGGATAACATGTATTTTGTATATTGTAAGAAACATGAAAAAATTAATACATGCGAAGTATTTGGTTTACTACCAAGGAAATGGAAGATATTCATCAATAAAGGCATTTTCTTACCTATAGTAGGCATTGTGTAGAAATTTGATGCAACGCTGAGTTTTCTGAGTTTTTAACTCATACTTTTTAGAACAATAATAGTAATTTCAAACATAAAGCCTCATTTCTAAAACATGAAGTTACATTTAGAATTCCCTTGCTTAAGCTAATTAAATTAAACCTTAATTTAAAACCTTCCACTGGGGCTGGAGCGGTGGCTCGGTGGCGGCAGTTACGGCGCTTGCCTGGCATGCGCAAGTGCAAGGGTTCAAACCCCAGCACCCACGTACACAACAAAGTGTCAGAGTAACGAAAGCCATGTGAAAGACTCAATAAAAATTGATTCTCTCTGTCTCTGTATCTTTCTCTCACTGTCCTTCTCTCTAGAAAAAAAAAATCCACTGTTGCAGTAAGAGGGTTTTTCCTAATTTATAATCTATTTACAACTTCAGCACCTTTTCCTGTATTTTGAGCAAATTGTTCAAAATGCCTGTATTGCATTTATAGCATATAATTATGTTTTATTATTTAAGATCACCTTTACCCTGTTTTTATATATCAGATCTTACCTATCCTTCAAGATAAGATTATTCATGATACTTTATGATAAAGCTTTATCCAGTCATTACAATTTCTTTATCTTTCTTTCTTTTTCTTTTTTCTTTTCTTTTTTTGCTCACAATGCTGGAGAATCCAGTCCGGGACCTTCTGCATGCCAGGCTAATGCCCTACCACTGAGCTACATTCCCATGCCTCCAGTTAAAACCTAAAGTAATAATTATAACTTGTGAAATTCCGTAGTATCTTATCTGTAAACTGATAGTGATAATTAATTTTGTCTTTGTATTTGCAAATTATTGACTTTTCTGAGCTATATAAATTTATGGATGCCAAGGATTTGTCTTATTCATAGTTCTACCATGGAGTTTGTATATCAATAAGTTATAGAAGAAATGAAACTTTCATTTATTGAAACTGAAAATTCACTATCTTTCAGTATAGGAGAGATCAGGGATTGTAATACTGACTAGTTAAATAATATCTAAATGCTGATTACGATATATGTTAAGTCTTTTGCTTTCTGAAAGACAAAGAAGAGTCTATACTCATAAAGCTCTTAGTTGTTATACCTGTAAGTGCAGAGGTTTTTGCCACATTTCATTGCTTTCCAGTAATATGTGGAAATATCAGTGATGGTGTATATATAATTCTGTATCATATTTTTCTTTGTTAATATACAGATAGCAGTTATAGTTTTGATTACCTGTATATAAATACAAATGAAAAGCTGTACTTTCAAAATATTTTTCTAAAAATGGGAAATTTCTTGACCTGTGATTTTTCTTAATTTCTTGCTACAGTGAAGCTGGCAAAATCTTGAGTTGCCATTGATATTCACCTTTGTATTATATTCCTTACTTATAGTATTTAAAATTTTTTAATTAGCAGGACATTTTAAACAAGTAATAATGTGAAATTATTTATGGGATTAGGTATCCCTTCACTAATATTTAAACTGTGAATTTGCTTAAAACTGATAGAAATGCAAATTAATGTTCATTTAAATTTTTCTTATTCAGTAATTTTATAATAATATGTACTACTACACAGAAAGACTTAATTACTCATTATCAAACCCTGACTCAGTTTATTTTTCACTTTCCCCCACTTTTCCTGCCATATGAAAGCACAGCAACTTTATTACCTGGCTCCTAAAAACTACCATGAAAAAAATAACTCTCCAGTTGGAAGCCCTCAACTCCTAATTTAGTGCATTTGCATTACTACTTATCTAGGAGAAATCAAATCTTTCAAAAACCTACCCTTTGAAAAGTCTAAGTTATAGAAGGTCATTGAAACAACCTCGTTCTCATTTATTAATTAAAACTATTTTACATACTCCTGTATTTCAATAACATTGTATGAATTTATCAAAATGAATAAAATATATTTTGCATTGTCCTGACCTCAGCTCAGTGGGATAATTTTCCTACTGAGCACACCAAATCCCTTTAAACCCACCACAGTCATACTCAGGTATAACATAGTGCATCATTTCCAAAAGCATATTCCACGGACATTAATTCATGATGGAAAGAGCTAACATTGAATGTTGAGTTTAAAAACTTTAAATAAATTATATACTGCAGTGTTCCAGGATGGAGATTGTAGTCAATTTTGAAAAACACTTTTGAATCATTTTATTCATGGAGATTTTCACATGATTTATATTCTACAAAATCAGTGGTATAATGGAATAAGCTTTTGGATAGAATTAGAAAATCTGAATGTTGGTCCCTATTTGGGCACTAACTGTGACTGGATATGTCATTAAACTAACTGCACTTCGCTTTCTTAATCTGTAAGTAAGGAGAACTAAATTTAGATAACCTCTTTAGATCTCATTTACTCCATATCCTGTAACTTTTGTGATTCAAAAAACTGATTGTTATAAAATTAAAATGTACAGAAATAATGGGAGAAAATAGTATTGAGAATGAATATGGAGTAGACAATTTGGCATTAATTTTCACTGAATCAAAATAAAAGATTATTTGCCATTTATGACTTTGGTCAACATTATGGAGTGAAAAGATCAAATCTCAACTTGTGTATTAATTCAAGACAGACAAGTGCATAGTTGGGTGTTCACATGCACCTGAAATGAACATGTACTAAAACAACCACATCTTTTCCCCCAAAACCTGCTCCACTCTCAATGCTTCATATATCAATGAATTGTACCACCATCAACAAAAAAAGCTCATCTTCTACATCCTCAATTATAATTGAATGAATAAACAACCTCTTCAAGGCTCCATTGCCACATCATGAAATAATCTTATTAATAATTGCATCTTGTGATATTAAGCTGGGAATGTTGGAGGTAAAAGAAATATGAACATTGAAAAATATATTAGCTTTGTTAATTTGGAAAAGTAATATAAAGGAGCAAAGATGGAATATTAATTATTTCTGCATTTGAACCAGGGGTAGCCTCAGAGAAATTTGAGCTGGGTAGAATTTTGACTGGAGAATGGGGAGGAAATGTGTATTAGGCATGAAATACTCTTTTGGCAAAATTCTGACACTTGTGTTACTAGAGAGAGATGAGTCAGGAATGTCAGGTTAAAGAGGTTGCAGTGGACTGAATCATATCCCTCCCAAATCCACATGTTGAAGGCCTAACCATTAATGTATTTAAATATAGGGTCTTTAAAAAGGTACTTAAGGATAAATGAGGTCATAAGTGTTGGGCCCTAATCCAATAAGACTGGTGTCCTATAAGGATACCAGAGTATGCTTTTTTTCCTCCCTACATGCAGAGAAAAGGTTACATAATTACACATTGAGTAAGTGGCCATCAACCCCTTAAAATGGAGTTGTCACTAGGAACCAATCTTGATAGCCTCTTATCTTGGACTTCTAGCCCCCAGAACTGTAAGTAAATAAATTTCAGTGAAAGTTACACAAAATACCACAGTAAGAGGTATTAGCACTAGCTGACTAATACAAAGGTTCAGAATCTTTAAAATAATGAACATTATGGAACCACCATATGATCCAGCTATTCTGTTCCTGGGGATCTTCCCAAAGGACCTCATACTACAGCAACATAGCCACATCAGTGTTTATAGCAGCACAATTCACAATATCTAAATTATGAAATCAACCCAGATGCCCATCACTAGATGAATGGAAAGAAACTGTGGTATATACATACAATGGAGTTCTACTTAGCTCTTAGAAAGAATGAAATTATGCCATTCAGGGCCAAGTGGATGTGAATGGAAAATATCATGCTAAGCGAAATTAGCCAAACCCAGAAACTCAAAGGTTGAATGTTATCTCTCATATGTGGAAGCTAGAGTAAAATAAAGGAAAGGGGGAAGGAGGGAAAAGATTCATAAAGAACTATCCAAATACAAATTAATTGAATAACTAAAGGAAGTTTAATAGAGTAGAGAAAGCAGAAGGGAAGAGGGGTGGAAGTACAGTAGGGAGAAAAAGGGAAGGTTAAGAGGAAAAGGGAAAATACATATTTTGGGCACCTAGGAAACTAATTTCCCAGTTTCACAGGTTGCTCACCAGAAGCAAGGGACGAGGGGTTGGGAGAGAGGGAGGAGTACCAGGGGCTGGGGGGGAATATTAGCTAATTTATATTGTTATATTGTGTGCATGTGTGAATATGTAACAACAAATCCCATTATTATATACAACTTTAATGCACCAACAAAAAGAAAAATGAATGCTATCTCAAATGAATAGCAGGTAATATTTACTGATCACTTTCTTTGCTAATAATTATACTAATCTCTTTGTGTGCTTTACATTGCCCAACTCGCATGTCTGTGAGGTAGATACTAGAATAATCTCTTGAAAGGATAAGGATTTTGCCTTGGGTCAAGCAATAAATTAGAAAAATTAGGATGCAAACCCAGGTTTTTCTGATATAAGACCTATGGTAAAATAAATTTTAAAATAGGTAATTTGATTCCACAGCCTATGGCCTTAATCACTGAGCTTAGTATTGTTTGATTATTAACAATATAAACTTTATTTTAAAGAAAATAGAAGCCTATGAATATTTTTGAACCATGGAGTAATAAGAGCATATTTATATCTTATAACTGGTAGGAAACACTGAAGACAACGATTTAAGATTAGAGAGTTGGAAAATGGCTAAGCCAAGTAGGAAGTGAACAAAATAATTCATGAAAAGATGCTTAGGGCTTGATTTAGAACAGCAGCAGCAATGATTTCAAGAAGGGTCAATTCCATAGAAGTATTAAAAGTTGAAAGGGTGAGGAAGATGACATTAAAATGTTAATAAGATGTAACTAGGCTTAGACAAAGAATTAGCATCTCTTTCCACCAGAAACAGGACTGGAACAAATGGGAATTAAAGTTGCAGGCCCACTTGGTTCCATGTATATAAAGAGGAGTTTGACTTCAGATGGCTAACATTTACTAAAATCATCGCATAAAAACTGGATTTGAGAATGGGCTGCTCTGACCCTGCAAGGAAGTCAGAGAAGCTAGAACTACCATACAAAACCATTACCCCAGTAATAAAAAAAAAGCATAGGAAATGTGTAGTTCCAAAGAGTATAGGAAGGAAGTGTGTAAGTTTTCTATTGCAGTCAGAACAAATGATCACAAACTTGGTAACTTAAATAGCACAGATTTATTATCTTACAGTTCTGCTGGTCAGAAGTGACAGGTATCAGACTCAGGTCAAGGTAACAGTACGGCTGTGCTTCTTTCTGTAGGATTCTTTTCCTTTTTTTTTTAGCTTCAGAAGTTCAGTCCTAACACCCTAATCCCCAGAGTAGAGTTATTCTGAGGTTGTGGAACCTTTAAGAGGTGGGATCTAGTGGGAGGACCTTAGGTCATTGGGGGTGTGTCCCTGAAGGAGACTCTGGGAACCTAGTCTGCTCCTTGCTTTCTTCTTTTACTCTTTCTCTATGAGGTAAGCAGTTTTGTTTTATCTACTACTCATTTCTACCAAGATGCACTGCTTTGTCATAAGCCCAGATGCAACAGGGCCAATTAATAATGGAATGGAAACTCAAAAAACTGTGGGCCAAAATAAACATTTTCTCCATACATTGATTTGTCCTAGGCATTTGTTATAGCAATGAAAAGATAACTAATACCCAGCTGCCCAAAATTGTTTGGCTCAAAGTTGGTGTTGGAATGTTGTATAAAAATAAAATAATAGAAGAAGAAGAAAAACAGAGGCGGAAGGGGTGTCTGAAAATCATTAACTCCCTGGTTCAGTTAGTGTCACGGTCACCAGCATGGTGTCCAGGCAGAATGCTATGGTTGCTAAAGGATGAATGACATCTGTGCCTGGACTTTCCTCTCATACATTCTTCAGATTTTGGGAACAGTCTTAGGTAGAACTAGAGTCTAGACAGACAGACAACCAGAGATCTGGCTCACATTAGCACCTTCAGAAGCAAATGACTGTAAAGCCTCAATACTGCTTTAGCTATTTTTGAATTCCATTATTATAAAAAATGCAAACATAAAAAAATGAAGAAAATGGTAAAATAAACATGTCACCTAGATTTAATTATTAGGTCATGTTTTTCATCTATTTTTGGTAAAATTTAAAATACAAATTGCGCATATAACAATTTACCCCTAATTATTTCAGTGTGACTCTCGAAAATACTTTTCTATATAACAAAAATATTATTATTGCATGTAATCAAATTAATTATAATTCCCTAAAGTAATTTAATATCAGTCTTTGTCCACAAGTCTCCATTAGGTGCCATAATGTCTTCTGAAATTAATTTCTTTAGGCTATGATTCAATCAATGACTATATATGGAATTTCTCTAAAGAATATTTTAATGTAGAAATGCCTCTTTCTTGTTTATTTTTCCATAACATTAAGTTGTTGAAGAGACTAGATCAAATTTCTTTTAGAATACCCAGTTTTATAATTGTGTGTGATTGTTTGCTTGAGAGGTTGTTCAATTTGAACCTTAGTGATTTGGTATTTCCTGTAAATGTCCTGTAAATTGGGAGTCTAGATGTAAAGGTGTGATTATATTTAATTAGATAACAAAGCACTTATTCGCAAGAATACCTAAAGAATAGTGCAATGCTATGCCAGGCACAGTGGAGTTTATCTGTAATTCCAATGACTCACGAGGCTGAAGCAGAAGGAGCATAAATTCAAGGCAACCTCAGTAATTGAGCAAGACCCTGTCTCAAAATAAAAATTAAAAAGGAGTGGGTATGTGACTCTGCGTTAAGTGCCCCTGGGTTCAATCCCTAGTACAAAGAATAAGGCAATGCTTTTCCTGTTACATCACATCAAAACTATCATCTGTGCCATTGGTCAGGTGTCACCAGCAAGTAATCTGTGGGCTCTGCATTAACTCTGTGTCAGTTTATTTCTGTTATGCTTTCATTTAATGGTTTAGCATCTGTTGAAAATTCTTGCCTGAATTGATTATTTCACTGGGACTACACAATCACTAAGTGCTATTTATTGGTTTTTCTTTTTTCTGACTTCTTGATTGAAAGTGTAATTCATTTTTTTTGAGTTTTCCATTGCTCCTATAGCATTTTGTGATATAAAATAAAGATTCATATAAACTATGGTATATGATATTTTACAATTATTATTCAGCTTAAATACTTACTGATTATTATTTTTTTCTTAACCTATAAAATTAAAATAAGATTTAAAAATCTTTAGATATCTCTTAGATATATCTATTATTAAATTCTATTTTAATTCTATTTGTTCTGAGGACACAGATTTTATGATCCTGATACATAGTATTTGGTGAGAGTGGCTTTTAGGCTTAGTTCACGGTCAGTTTTTTAAAAGTTGTGCATACCATGGAGGAAACTACCTGCTCTCTGATGTTTTGGTATAGTTTTTTATGTAATACTAACAAATTGAGATTAATTTATTATTTTATCCATCCACAGCCTTAAATTTTTTTTAAGACACAGAGACAGTGAGAGTGAGAAAGAGAAAAATAACTTTGTTAGTTTTTCTTTTGGTTTTTGTTGCTCCAACACTTAGTTGTGTATGTACTGCTGTCGTTTGAGCTCAGGTCCTCCTGCATGCCAGGCAAGTTCTGCAACTGCTAAGCCACCACTCCAGTCCTCTAAAAACTTTTTAAAAATATAATTGATCAGTCATTTAGAGAGAAGGATGTTAAATCTGCTATGGTTAAATAGGATTTATTGATAGTTTTTCTTGTTCTGTGAAGCATTGTTTTATATATTGTTATATTGTATGTTAAATGCCTACACATTTAGAATTATTATATGTATCTGAAAATTATTCCTTTTATCTGTAATATAATATTAAATAATAGTAGTCTCATATTTTGTTCTTCCTTAGTTTTATAAATCCTAAATTTGTCTTCATATATTTTTTTTCTTTTATAGTTGAGGATAGTTAGGTTTACATAGTAATCACAATTTTTTAAAAATTTAACCTTTCTACTTCTGGGATTTAATTTCCTGTTTCCTAACGCATATCATTACAATATATATGTGTTTCTGGTACCAAGGATTGAACCCAAGAGGCACTTAACCACTGAGCCTCCTCTCCAGCCCTTTGTTTATTTTTTTATTTTGAGACAGGGTCTCACAAAGTGCTTAGGGCCTTGCTAAATTGCTAAGTCTGGCTTTAAACTTGCGATCCTCCTGCCTCAGCCTCCCCAGCCACTGGAATTACACCATGTCTGGCTTAAAAAAATTATTCTAACAAATTTTTATGATTACTAAATGCTTGTAAAATAAGTGTTTTTATTTTAACACTGTTTGTAAGTGGTAATTTAGCTGAGACAAAACTCAAAGTTCTAAATTCTTTCTAACCATGTGACTTTGTGATGTTACTTAAATGCCACTGTTCTTCAGTTTTCTCATGGGTATAATGAAAATATAAAATTATGCCTTCCGATGGAGTTATTAAGGGAATTAAATCATCAATTAAATTAGTTAATGTTTGACAAAGCCTTAAATTGTGCCAGCTCACAGTGCCACATAAATGTTAGTTAAATAAAAATAAAATACACAAATAAGGGGATAACTGTTTCCTCTTATCCCTTAACGATAATAGTATCTTTGGTATAAAGTACTCAAATCTAAAGATATAACTTGAACTTGTATGCTGTCACTAGTTAAAACAGAGGCCCTCGAATGGCTATATCCCTAATGGACCTGTGGAATGGAAAAATATATTGCTTACAACTCCAGAAAATGACAAGAAAGCTTGTCTGTCTGGACCTTTCTTATGCCTTCATCTGCCTTCTACTATGCTTTAGAAAGGCCCGTGGTTCATGAGGTTAACGTTCTTTCAGGAGACGTGTCTGTCTTGCTGTTTGTATTTGAGGTTGACTCTTTGTCTTTGTTTTTCTGTTGTTTCACAGTGCTGTCTTAGTGCTTCATTTCTGTTTCTTCTGCTTAGTGCTTATGCTTCACTGCCAGTTGAGGATACGGGTCTTTTGCCAATTTGGGAAAAATTTCAGCCATTTAATTTTTAATGCTTTCCCTCAATCATTCCATTTATTGTCTATCGTTGGAAATCTGAATAGATATGTATTGGTCTTCCTCAATCCATCTGACAAATCTCAACTTCCTTTTCATGTTTTAGATTTCTTTACCTCTCTGTGCATTATATATCTGCAACACAGTCTTCCATTTATTTTTTTATTATTTTTTAAAATTTATTTTTTATTAATGCATTATAATTTTTTTTCATTGTTGAATGATCTTTACAACCTTCTAACATTTACTAGTTAACTTGTTGGGCTTGAGATTGTCATTCTTGTTTTTTTTATTAGAAGTATATAGAAATACAGTTGAGGGGGAAACATTATCAAAGCATTGGCAATCAATGGATATAAACTTTGTTATCCAGGGGAAAAGCCAAAACATGGATAACCACCTTGGGTTTTACCTGTTGCAGTTTCCCCCAGAAGAACTCATGTGTTAAATGGGACAATCTTCCATTTATTGAGGGTCTACTTAATTCTTGTCATACTGGCTCCTAATCAATACATAAAACTTTAAATCTCAATGATTACATTTTAAATTCATATGATCCATTTAATTGTTTTCCAAATTTGCCTGAGCTTTTATAATGTTGGATCAAAGGTTTCCTTTTTAGTTTTGTGATTTTCTAGTTTTGGACTCATTTTCAGTGGAACATATTTGTGGGATTCCTATATGGCTGCATGGGCTAAAGTGAGTGCCCAAAAGAAGTTTTAAATTTGGTTCATCCAGGTATTTTCACTGATGCCATGCAGAGATGCAGACATAAACCAATTTAATATTTCTTTCACAGCTAAACCAGTCCTGGTCCACACTGATAGTGGAAATAAGAAATCCAGATCAAAAACTCCATTACCACCAATTCTTAACCCTGACATTTTATTTTTATCAGTCTAGATCCCAGGTCAAGAAAGATAAGCTTTCTTGTCATTTTCCTGAGTTGGTGAACAATTTTTTTTTTTAATTCCAAACTCGCAAGGGGTATAGCCATTCTAGTAGCTCAGTTTTAACTAGCAATGTCACATGAATTCAAGTCACTATCTTTGTTTTGAGCCTTCCAATCCAGATCATTAAACATGTATTTTCCCCCAGGACAGTTGAGGAAAATTCAGCTCATTGTTTATTGTTCTGCTTTTTTGTGTTCTCCAGTGGGGTTTTGCATATGAGGATCTCCCTTACTTCCTCACAAGGAGAAATATACATCTGAGAGTATTTTGCTACTTTATTTTAAAATGTATTTGTCCAGTCCAGCATATTAAAAAGAAAAACAACTGTGAAGTCTGCTTCCCAAAATATGTTTAGCAAAACCCAACTATTCAATCCAAAGTGACTGCATTGAATGACAAAATCAATGCTAGCAATATATTCTTTCTAAAACTTACATTTAAATATATGTAAGAAAATTAATATTAATTATACATTTTATGTTCATGCAATAATCAATTTTAGGGAAATTCTGTGCCCTTCTACAAATTGCAAAAGTCAAAAAAGCAATTAATGCCATCAAGTAAAAGACTGTCCAACCATGTCATTCTCACATGTTCTGTGGCCAGTGGCCTACGTTCTAGTCCTTGATATTTTTTTCTAAAAGAGAGAGGGATAGTGAGAGAGAGAGAAAGAGGATCAATTTTTATTTAGTTATTCATATAGCTTTCTTTGCTCTGAGACTTCATTGTGTACGTGGTGTTGGGATTCAAACTCGCATACTCAAGCATGCCAGGAAAGTGCCATAACTGCTGAGCCACCGCTCCAGCTCCCTATTCCTTGATTTTTAATTCCAATAAATATTTCTATTATGTTGACATTTTAGGATTTTAATTCTGCCATTCCATCAATAGATGGTGCCATTGTATTATAGTTTGAGTTTGGTGAAAAGAAAAAAACTTTTGTAGTAGTTGCACCTATAAGCATCTCACCTTCTTTCGAGTCTGGTCAGTGCTATTGCATCTAAGAAATTTTCATCTTAGAGTTTAAAAAATGTATATAGTTAAAATTCTATTACAGAACAAAATTGATTGGATTCTTCTAATGGATAATGCTAGACATTGCAGGATATATGTGTACTGCTTTGTCTGTAAAGCAATTTATAATCAAAATATTCCTTATAATATGTAGCTATACATTCTGATATGTAAAAAATATTTGGGTTTAATATTTTAGATTATTATAATTCTTATTTTTCTTCATTTTATAATATACAACATATATAACAATATATGTTGTATATTCATTTAATATACAGCATATATAACAATGTTCTAGTCCTTGCTGTATATTCATTTAATATAAACATATATAACAATATATGTTGTATATTCATTTTAAAAAATCCACATTTTGTTTTATTCCAAGAGAACCAAGGCAACACCCGATACCTATTTATGTTTCTTCATTTACAAATGCTGTTAAATATAACGTTGGTCACAGCTCACAGCTCTGCCAGGAGATTGCTTGGAATGGGTAACCTATATACCATATCCAAGAGAGAGAGAATGACAACGGGCTCTATCCCATTCCTAGCTTTGCTGTGTGAACTGGAAACTTTATTTGCTCAAGGGTGGTTGTCAAAGTCACAGCATGATCACAGAAGGTGGCAATAAAAAGTTGCACAACTTGCTGACAGAGAGATTAGTTTGAGGCTTCTTGTGATAGTCCTCAGGGATTTCAGAAATAGCTAGCTCTTCCAAGCTAATTAGTCCTGTGCTGTTGATGTTGATGATCTTAAAAAAAAAAATGGAAAAAAAAACCCATATTTGAAAGTCATACAGTTCTTTGGCAATACTAAAACTGTAAGCAATACAAATATGAAGAAATGAAACAAGCATATTTAGAACCATTTGGATCAATTAGCTGAATAGGTCAGCAGATGGAAAATTCAATTTCAGAGTAGACCAAACATATTTGGGAGCAGAAACCTAAGTAAGGGGATATATGCTAAATGATGCCATTATAAATACACTATACACCTTTCTTTTTAGTAATAAGCTGGGAGATATTGTTAAAATAACTTTTTAGTATAAGTTTAATATGACACTCATTTAATAGAATATTTCTATGATTGAGATATTCATTTAAAAACCTATTTTCAAATTTATTCTCATTAGTTCTTATTGCACAACTCTGTAACAATTCCCATTTCATAATTAAGATAAATTTTCAAGAGTTACACTGGAAGTAAATATTGGAGACAAGACTAAAGCCAGATCCCTCTAAATTATGTGGTCATTTTGTTGCACAGATTATATTTTAACCATCACTAACTATATTTATTCATGGTAGTGTAAGTGAACATTAGAGAACAGTTGGCATCTAGAATAGTACAAGTGTTATTTCTGCTAAATTGTGACAGTAGGTATTGTATACCCTATCCCTCCACGAATTGTGCCACTGTATTGTTCTGTCTTAGGGATTACATTGAGGAGGTGGGGTCTTTTTCGCTCAGATCTGGCATTGTTTTACAAATGGAGTCATAAGTAAGGAGTGGTAAATATATTTTTGTCAGGCACAAAAGACATGAGGGCAAATCCAAGACTTACTTTGTTAATATTCAATTCTCATGTGCCAGTATACTTTTTTATAATTTTTTTTAAACAGAGAAAGAGGGAGAGGGAAAGTGAGAATCAGTTTTATTTATTCATTTATTTTATCATCTGGCCTTTGTTTCTCAGACACTTAGTTGTGTGTATGGTGCTGGGTTTAGAACCTGGGTCCTCACGAATGCCAGGCAAGCACTCCAATCGCTGAGCAAGTTCTCTAGCCCTTGCAAGTATACTCTTAAAATTGTTTACCATCCTTTATCCAGTCTGCAAGATAAAAAGTATTGATTAGCCCTTTATTCTTAATATCAGTGAAGTGAATAATGACTTTTAAAATGAGGGTAAACTTTTTGATTTGTCTTTTCTTTATAGTAGAAAGCATACTTTTTTAAAAAAATTATTGAAAAAAATGTGGCTGGCGGGGCATGATGTCAGATGCCTGTAATCCCAATGACTAGAGAGGCTGAAACAGGAGTATCACGAATTCCAGGCCAGCCTCTACAAGTTAACGAGACCCTGCCTCAAAATAAAAATTAACCAGGGCTGAGATATAGCTCAGTGGTAAAGTACCCGAGTTCAACTCCCAGTACCACACACACAAACACACACACACACACACACGCACGCACGCGCACACACACAAAGTAAAGTACCCCTGAGACCAATTACCAGTACCACACACACACACAAAGTAAATTTCAGGGCATTGGTTGCTTCTTTAGTAGGATATAAGACCATGTGCCCTTTATTTAGGAAAAAAAGTATAAGGATAGAAAATATTATTTAAAATATCAATAAATAGAGAAGAAAAGGGAGAGGACTGTAAGCAGGGTAGACAGGAAGAGGATAACAAAAAATTTTAAAGAACAAAAGATATATAGTAGAAGCAGTAAAGATCATAATTAGTGCTATAAAGATCAGTTCAGTACGGAAGTGAACCAACTTGAATAATCCTTCTAGAATGCAGATGAAAATTCTGGTAAATGCATAACATGGTGGCAGGTTAAGAGAAATATTGGAGAACCCAAGTAAAGATGATTGGTCAAAATATGCTGGAACAAGGGGGAGAAGTTATTTCTGAATTGTTCACTGCATGTAGGATAGTACCTGGGTCACAATAGATGCTCATTATATATTTCTAGAAAAATTGTGTGAAGTTTTGAAAATTTGTGAATGATTGATGGCATCAATGCATTCATCTGTAACTCATAGAAAACTATTAATGAATGTGGTTTGCACATTTTGAAGTCCAGGAAGAGGACAAAGGTAGCAATCAGATGCCCCAGTGGCTCCACAGAGTCACCAAAGCCCTGCTTTCTAGCTGTCACTCTGCTCTAGTGTATATATAGTTTATTCATCACTTTAAGGCTGGTTCCTATCATAATATTAGCATGATGGATAAGGAACATCTCCCCTTCCACCTCTGAACAAGTGCTTAATTTGGAAAACTTCGTTTATGTATCTACTCCTAACTCATTTTATGGGGTCCCCAAGCAGTGATTGGCTTAGGCTTGAAGTTAGAAACCAGTCTGTAAGAACTGTGTGGTTGCAGGAATTGGCTTATACAAATCAGGAACTAGTTCTTGAATTTAGATTCCAGTTTACTCAACGGCAGAAGAGTAAAATTGGATTCTGAGGAGTTAAGCACAATGTTTTTTAGAAA